>LR736861.1:6465027-6483308 GCA_902654985.2 Oryctes borbonicus | reverse complement strand
AAGAAACAAATAAAAGAAGCAAGGTAGACATAGGAGATCCTCCCGTATTGGATTAAAAATGTTTGACGACAGAAACAGGCAAAACATTTCAAGTTCGCCAAAGGCAGCAAAAATAATTTGCTATCAGTTAACCAAAAGGACCTTAGGTCATATAGCCCTAAAATATCATTTATTTAAACTAGAAAAAGGTGAAGATCAAATCTGTCGTCTATGCCAAGAAGATCTGGAAATGGCAGAACACATTCCGTATAAATGTGTTGCCATCAATCGTACTCGACTCCAAATTTTAGTAGGTCATTTCCTGCATCTGCTGAACTGAAAGAAGCAGATCTTAGAGTAGTACGA
This sequence comes from Oryctes borbonicus, assembly GCA_902654985.2. Lineage (NCBI taxonomy): Eukaryota > Metazoa > Arthropoda > Insecta > Coleoptera > Scarabaeidae > Oryctes > Oryctes borbonicus. The sequence goes on along the minus strand of LR736861.1, from coordinate 6,482,963 downwards.
AAGTTTGTTAAAAGCCTCCATCTATTTTAACACATACAAGGGAATTTTGTTACAATACAAAGCTGCATATATTCGAATCAATTACTCGCAGTATGCTGTGAAGTATAACGTCTTCCCAATTTAAAGTGGTAACATCTTCGTAATTTTACTAAATACACAGCATCACTTTTACTTTGCCGAAGAATGATTTGGTCATCGATAGAAGGTCTCCCGGAACGTCGCCATCGAAGATCTGTTTAACCTTTCCTGAACTTTTACACCAATTTTGCACGATTTGAGATAAGATCTTGAGCTTCAGCTTCACATAGTATACGAGCAGCATCAACAAGCGCTTCTGGCCAATTTCCAGTAACCAAGTAAAAAAATCTTTTTGTTCGTATTGAGCATTTTGGCACCACAATATAAAATTACAACAATGTCTACCAATTTAAAAAACGAAAAGCCACCTTCTTAATTTGCAGTTAAAGCAAATCTATATACGTCTGTTGATTCAGTCATTGAAAATTTACCAAGTATATAAGTTACCCTCGTATTTATATATCTTAAGTAAATTTCGAATTAGTTCAGGCCCTCCTTTACGTTGGTCCTCTCTCTACCTGCTTCGTCTATTTGTTTAGTGGTTTGTTTTGTTAACTGTATTCAAGTAGGGACAATTAGACATAATGAGTGAATGGTAACCACGTGTGCGCGAACCGATATTTAATACTTATTCGGTTGTATTTAAACGTCTGCTCAGTCAATGGTAGGTTTTGATTCGCAAATTAAGGATAATATTACCGATTGTTCGTTGACAGGTATTTAATTCTATAATGGTTACATCCTCGCCACAAGAAACTAGATATTTCAAGCTGTTTACCGATATAGAGCATATACTAGCTCTATTATTACTGATTGTGAGATGGTTGAGACATACCGTCATTCTTTTCTATTTCTGTGCCATCAGTTTAGTTTTTAGACGTACGAATAGAGTCCTGTGTTGTCATGGTAGGAAACACTTTTTTTTTATTAATTCTTGCCCTTTTTTGATTTATTTGATCCTCCTTACTCAATAAATTACATTACTTAGCTGCTCGTTCAAAAACCATTGAGGAACACTGTTACTACTGAAGTTTTGTGGCAATCATGAAACACACTGTATAGGTATGTACATAGTTATCCGCGTAGCGGTTGTTAAATTATTTTCAATAAATGTGAGAATATCCTCGCGAGAGCGGAAGGTACCTCTGAAAGATACGAATGTCATTCGTATGACGAATATCTTGAGAGGGACACACATTTTTCAAGTGCAAATATCCGCCTTGTAAATTCCGTGGGTGAACATAATATGTGCGACGGCATGCGATCACTGGTGCGTGGATATTTTTTGAAATGGTCTTCCGCGTAATATGTATGTACACAAATACCACGGAAGCTTCAGAATTTGTGTATTATAGGAATATATGTCACCAGAATACATTATTACATATGAATTCATGTACCTAAATATCCCAACTTATATTCTCTAATCCATTCGTGATGATATGTATGTACGTTCACGTAAAGCTTCTCTCGCTTTGAAAGCATTACCTTGTGCTTATTTTTTTTTCAATATTGATGATGAAAATAGGACGCGATACCGGAAAACGGGAAGTTATAACAAAGTAAAGGTTTCGGTTCATTTTCTAGTTTCAACACTTTTAACGCAATAATATGCAAGTTGATTCAAATAAAGTGCGCATCATTGCTATCTTCGTTATTATTAACAGTTAGGGAGCTGGTGGCAGTAATTTTTAGATGATTTCATCTGATGAAGTTGAAGTTGATGATAGTAAAGAACTGAGTTAAAGTGAACGATATGAGCAATTTCTGGCCTTTAATATATTGCTGGAATATTAAATGAGAGTTCATTAAAAAGGGAATATTGCAGTAAACAATTTAGTCGCATCTGCCTTGTTGTTGTATTAAATTAGTCTAACTCCGCGAGTAGCAGACGTTGCTCCTGCTGCCTATCATTGTGGTATAAAAAAAATTGATCAATTAGATTGTGTTGATTATTAAAATTATTTTATAAAAGGTAAGAAACTTTACTTTTCCCATCTAGATAGTGTTGTTTTTAAAAGCTGTAATATTTTAAACTTGTTTAGAAAAAAAAAAACGAAATTATTTTGTCGTATCCGCCTTTAAGCCTAATGGTTTTATTAATTATAGAAAGCGTAAAGATAGAAAGGCAGTCAATTTCCATACTAACTTTTGGAAGGCAGACTATTACTAATTCACCAGTAAAGAATTTCCCGATACAGTATACATAATGATTAAAAGGTGTTGTGTTCATCAAAATTGTACGAAGGGCTCAGGATAGAACTTTAATTGAAATTCGTGCCATATACTTTTAAAAAATGCATATTGCCTTCCAAGCATCCGTAAATTAAAGGCTTGGAAAGGTATTGTGAGAGTTCCGTCAATTTTTCAAATTAGAAACATGGAAATTGTTGAGTGTAGGCTTTCACGACCGTAATCTATAGTAGAAATGTCTTTCGGGTGATGTCGTGTAGTTAATATTTTACTTGACGTTTCGCTGACCATCCTGTCAGCTTCTTCAGAAGATTTCTAAAGACTGTCTTTAGAAATCTTCTGAAGAAGCTGACAAGATGGTCAGCGAAACGTCAAGTAAAGTATTAATTACACGACATCACCCGAAAGACATTTCTACTATGGAAATTGTTGTTTAAGTTTTTGGTTAGAAATAAAAAAAAACTATTTTAGTGTTTTTTGAGAATTACGGAATAAAATCGATGATGGAGTTTAATATCGGAATTCTAAAAGTATTCAAAATCAATAACTCGAAAAGTTGTATACAAGCTCCCAGCTAGAAAAGAACATATTTTAAAACCAATCATTAAGACTGTAAACAATTTTGCATGAACAGGTTCCGTAATTCGATTTCTTTGTTCCAAACCAGAAGATTATAAGTACCAAATTTCATCTTTGTATGTACATTAAAAAATATCGAGATTCCTCTATTTTGCACCCTTAAGGGCCAACTTTCGAAAAATTATTACGCGAAGGAACGTATTATCCAAATTTCGTGTTTATGACTTCAATAGTTTCAGCTCTACGTTGACGAATCAGGGCTTCTCTCTTTATAGGTGGTGACGAATATTGTGCAGCGAAGGATCCACGACAACATAGTGAAAATGAAAATGAGACGGAAAATGTTATTGTTAAATAATAACATGTTTGCCATCTTTTTTATATTTTTCGAGAGATTCTATTCAAGATTTAAATGTTAAGAAAAAGACGATGAAATGATTGGATGTCGGCCTTCTATACATGCTGATTTGTACTGTGATATAGAGCCTAAATTAAATCAACAAAATAGTATTGCTTTTTAATGCTGATTAACATTGAATTAAAAAAATATTGCATAATGCATTTTCAAGAGAATTGTAAATTTAATAATGACGACTATGTGCGCCTTATTATGCGCTGCAAGCGAATTTTGAAACATAAGGGTTACTTATTGCTAAGATGGCTTTAAACTATATTTCTATTAAAAAAATATCACCTTCAACTAACTTCACAAATTAGAAAAGCAGAAAGTTGTAAAGGCCTAAATGTTGTTATTTTCAAGTGCTTTGTCACTTTTTATCAGGGCGACGCTACTAAAAAACAATTTTAATCAAAACATGAATTAAAAATTAACTTAAGAAAAATAGAACAAAAACACAATACAAGTTAATGGAGGAAATCTGCACAGATTCAACTGAAATTCTCGATGTTTTTCCTACAATTGATGGAATTAGGAAGCTTATTAATATAACACATTTCTAAAAAGCAACCTGTCCAACCATAAGTAAATTTCAGCTTATGGAGTAAAGCAGCCACGACTTTTTGGTTGCTTTACCCCATGACAAAATCTAAACTACTTTAGGATATATTTCACAGCTTTAATGGCAAGCTGAAATTTATTGTAGAAACAGAAATTGAACAAATACTAAAGTTACTATAGATGTGAACAACTGCATCAAACTAGATTGGTATTGCAAACCAAGCAGCACAGGACGCATCGTGTTTTAAATATTTCATCATGAAGAGCTTTCAACTACTCCACAATTTGAAGAAAAACAATTATCCAACTTCACATATCATTAAGTTACTGTATTCCTCTCCCAGAACTAACAATAATACCTTAATTCTGAAATTATACCGAATGTTAGCCTTGAGAATATCACAATTCAGCCAGTTTTTTGAAACTTCAGTATGGACGTACCAATCTTAGTGGTAGGATTTCTAACTTGTTCAAGGGACACAATAATTTAAAAATTGCAACTTATCCTTTAAAGAACCTTAATGTATTCTTTTCTTTTCTAAACTTAAAGACCTGAATCATCTCGAAAAATCTCTTACCAAATTAATTCCAGGGATTGTTCAGGCTGCTATGTCCCAAAAATTAAAGAATTACATTTCGGGACACAAAAGCGACGTCCGCAACAATATGGTCACTCTTTTGATTTTGACGAAGTTAAAATTCTTGATGTTGAACAAAATTGTTTTAAACGTTGCTTTTCAGAAACATGTTAATTTATTACAAGCGTCCGGGTTCCATCAATTATAGGGAGGACATTGAAAATTTAAGTCGTATCTAAGCAGATTTATTCCATTAACTTGAATAACAACTTTTTGCCTCTCTAATTCGTAGAGTTGACGGCGATAACTTTTAACTAACATTGTGGATATATTCTAATTTAGATTGTTCCAAAAATTTAGTTCACGCAGGTAACTGCAGGTAAACCGTACTCATAATTATGTAAGCTATTCAGTCATTTCTACGTTCTTTCCGAACTGAATACAATATAATAATCCAAACTACTTCCGTAATTTATTCCAACAGCGTCTACAATTACGATAGAAATGGAGCCTTGAGGGAATATTTAAATACAAATGACATTTTTAAAGTTGAAGAAAGCAATAAAAAAGTCGTCGCAATATGACATAAAGAATACCAGAATATTTACATTTATCCAGAAGGGTATTTCGGCGAACACGCCTCGCCAACTGGGTTCCTCAGGGCCGTATTCGATCACGTTTTTTTTCTATCCCTTGACGCTTTTACTATCTAATTTAAATTTAAGTGAAATAAAGAGTTTTACTACGCGCTAATGTAATTTTGAATCAAGTTTTGCGCTTTATTTACAAACATTTATTTTAAGAGTAAGACTCGATTCACCTTGTATTATAAATGATCCGATATAATCATAATGATCGAATATTTCATTAATTTGAGAGATACCGAATTAATATCTGTTGTTGCAACTTGTTACAACTCGAGTCCAGTTCAAAAGTTAGATCCGTTGGCGCGATGTTAATTTTCCAATTCCCTCGATTTCGTTTCGAATTACAATTTCAAGTTAACTGATAAACATATATCCGCTTTTTATTTGTAATTTATTTAAATAAACGATTAACATTAATGTGTACTTAGTGAAAAAAAAAGCTTGCTATAATTAGAAATCTACGAAAATAGCGCATGTAGCAGTAAAATGTAATTTAAGCACTTTCTAAAATAGGCCGGCAGTAGAATGTTGATAGCGTTCATCCTATCTAATCATTAATAATGATATATGTGAAGACTGTAGGGTAGTATGGGAATCAACGCTGAAGTATCGACACATTTCGCACCACATAAGCTTAATTAACTGTGGTGCGGCACCGATATTTTAGTGTTTTTGATTTTTAATACCTGGATCGAACAAATTTCTAAAATTATTCATTAAACTTGTAGTATTGCCAAAATGTTTATAAATACACGAGCCCAATTTACACTTCACTTAATTATTATCACTTTCAGAGTAAAAATTCCATACAGCAGATTTATTCTGACGCGGCAGTAGTTTGTACTTAGCCCTATTCAAATCAAAAATAACTCAAATTAAAAAAAATATCTCCTCCGTTAACATTGTCGGCGTGGTCTCGGTTTTGGGGGCTGATTTCTTTTTAGACTGTGGAGTTGGTGATTCCGTGGATCTGTTAAGTTGACAATCGACAAATGGTCGATGCTGATGTTAAAATGGTCTTCTAAGAAGCTGATGAATTTACAATTGACGATGACGAACCGTGTGAACGTTCTAGACGGATATGATGCTTAACATTTGCCGCAAGCATCTATAATGTCTTCCTTTTGGTGTCTCGCCCAGGGCTCTAAAACTTCTTTCCCTGGGAACGACTTTTTTCTAAATCTACTCATACTAATATCTTCATTAACTTTGGTCCCAAAAATTGCGAAAACAATGATTTCACTAGCTTTTGTTAGGTGCTGGGTGCTGTTGCTGGTTACAGTTTCGTTCCATTTTTGTTTAAAAACTTGAACACAGAAACGTTTAATAGGTGCACTCGGTCACTTGTGTGGGCTAGCAACTTTAAAATTGTTACGTCTTTGGCCAAAGCAAGTTCAATCACGTCGAAGAAAATATGTATGGAATGTCTATTGTATATGATCAGGACAGGTCGTTCGTCACCCGAAACTAATATGGCGATTTTGTTAAAATGGTTTCTAAATATCCGTGTTCATCCAGCTATTTGGGGGTGACAGTGTAAGTCACATCGGAATATTTATTATCTGGTGGTGTCTTTCACCGATTCCAAATGTGTTCCCAGCAGTTAGCACAAAGGTTGTGTTTTTCATATTTCTATCATCTTTATAACAAAGTACATCACTGAACACATCAGAAAATGCCTAGAAACAATAACCAAAAAATATAATGCTAAGATGAGGAAGCTAAGCTCCTCATGGTATTGATGGAATAATTCACGGCAAACGCAATAAAAGGAAAAAGAAAAAAATAGACTAACACATGGACATGTTTCTGCCTACCCGGCGTCATCAGCGTAGTTTCGAGAGTATTTATTATCATGCGTTTCTTTGGCACTAGAGGGCGCCAAGAAATGTCGAGTTTGTCGTTTTGAAAGTTGTGATATTAACTGAGAGGCAACAGCGATAGAAAGTAGAGATATGGAAAATACTCTCGAAACCACGCTGATGACGCCGGGTAGGCAGAAACATGTGCGTGTGTTAGTGTATTTTTTTCTCTCTCCTTTTATTGCGTTTGCCGTGAATTATTCCATCAATACCATGAGGAAGCTAAGCTATCTTAGCATTATATTTTTGGTTAAAGTACATCACTATTTGAATTTTCTTGTATTGCTTGATAATAATAAGTTTGTTCCAATAGCGTAAATTTACCATCCAGTACATGCGCAGTATAACAGAAGAATTGCAGTTAGGGATACCGAATCCCAGAAGGTTTTCTCTTAAAAATCCTGCCGTAGAAAGCTAAATTTGTAGCACCAAACAGTAAGCGAACGAAAAAGTTGGGTAAACTTCCTTACTTTAACAATCCAGAAGAATTTCACCCGATGGTCTCATCACGGATATGTTAAAAGTGCAGACATGTTAGGAGAAATCCGGGGAACGTCTGCTAATTCTAACTGCAGTTAACACACTAGGCGGTAAATTATCGGTATGTGAGCGTATTTTTGTGAGCAAAATAAAGAACTTTAGCAATAGCACTTGTGTTTAAATATAAAAAATGTACCATGTAGCGGGTCATTGGTACAGTTGTTGTAGCACCATTTACTACTTTCATTGTTGAGTTGTAAGATGTATTAAACTGAACGTAATGAAAAATTACATGAATTTCCAATACATAAATAGTGCGTTAGAAAACAAGTTTCACAATGCACTAATATTGCTAATTGTAATGCTAATTATAGCATGCAACAACTCAACGAAACTTTGTTTTTACTCATAATTTGTCTCGCGACTTGTCTCCGATTTCTGCAAAGGTGTACAATAATCATAATAATCAAAGCCATAATTAATTAATCCCTAATTAGCACAAGTTATGTTTTTATTCTACCGTAAGAAGAAAATACTAATACGTACGTTTGCGTATTTTAGATTTCATAAGATTCATTAAACAAATGCAAATAATAATATGATGACAAGATGTATCTTACTTTTCGATCGAGTACAGTCCTGTATTATAATTCGTGAGATATCATAAGTTCTATATAAATGATATAAGAGCTGGTCTGGTAATAAAACGCAGTCAGAAATGTGAACAATTTGCAACACCCCGTCTGGAGAAGGGTAGTTAACCCCTTGTACGTCCACTACACACTTTTTATTTACTGCTAGAACTGATTTAATATTTTATCGATCGGTTTGGGTGCATCCAAACAGAAGAAAAGGAAACGGAAGCAATTTATGCGTATTCGTACGCGGCGGTCCATTACGGAGCTCAAAATATCAACATTTTCGAATCGATTACAAATCACAACGTTTGGTAGCGATGGATTTAACGATCAACATACAATGATAAATACCTATAGGTGTTAGCGCGTTTACATTTAAACGGCTTTAAATTATGTCGAAGTATACATATTTGTTTAGCGGGGTTGGGTTGATTTACGGCCGTGTAATTCTAGAACTGTATAGGAAATAACAAATAATAAATACTCTATAATCGACGGATAATTATATAGTAATATATTAATATAAAATATTCGGTATTTCACTGGACGAGGGAAATCGAGAAGAGCTGATCGTTACTCTATTAATGCTGAATACGAAAATACCGTCAAACATAAATATATAAATTGGCGTAAAAACCGCATGCAGCAACATTGCCAAAACAATACGTATTGAAGCAACAGGATTAATTCTTTTTTTTTTACATGATCTGACACTGTTACCTACTTATGTTTATGTTCCAATTTTTAATACCGCGCCGCTAATTATATGTAATTCCCCAGCGTCTTGAAGAGTAATAATGCATTTTCTCATTCTCTCCTTCCACTTCTTAAGGACCACCAACCGATTTTGTTTTGAAATATTTAATACTGATAAATGGTCGTATCAATTTGTCGTCCACTATTTTTCAAAAATATTTCATGATAAATTCACACACGCTCTGTTTTTTGAATGGCAGAAAGTTGGGATGGCACAAAACGACTAACAACTTTTTTTTTTTAATGCAGGTGATCACATTTGAATTGATGCTCTATTACAGCGTATGTAGCCCTGCTGTCTTCTTTAATCATTTTTTAAACAGTAGCAATATTTTTTCGGTGGTGGCCGTAGGAGGACATCCTGCTCCTTTCTGATGCCGAACAGAACTTCTTTCGCGTGCAAAATCTTTAAAGAAGCTGCTTTTTCATTGAAGTTTAAATTGAACTCCCTTTGCATCCACAAGTGTTTAAACTGTTTTTAAAATTATAATAAATCCTGATTTGAAATTGGTCAAAAGAGCATATTTTTGATTTTCATGGCTTATTTGATTATTCTCATCTTATTATTCGGTTTGGTCCTCGTATACGATGTGGAAGAATAACAGTCTGTGGAAATTCTGTTATACAGGTAGGTACATTATTTCTTAGAAAAAAAGAATTGTTTATATTGAACTTATGGTATACTTATACGATCGATAGCCTTCCATTAATTTTTTCTTAGGAAGATAAATAATTGGTATTTACTACGATGAGAGTTTTATAGATTTTTGGAGTTCTCGCTTTTCTCCGCTAATTCGTTAACAAACAAATGACAATAGTTCTATTTTTCTATATCCCGTGAAATCACCATTTTTTTTTAATTTTTCGATTTATATATTTCCTAGAAATATGCTCCAATAAAATGATATCGAATCCTTTCTCATATCTAGTTAGTGTCATGCCTGGAGCATTTTTAGAATTGTGTTGGTTCGGTCCTTCCTGCCTCTACCCTGTTAGTACAGCACAGTCCGACCCACTACGTTTAACAGGTCGGCTCGGTCTGGCCACCACGTTAGTTTCACAGGTTATTGCTCCAAAGGCTTTCCTTTCTTTAGGAAAACACTGTCCTAATTTAAGGAATTACATTTTTTTCGTGTGCAAATGTTGATAATGAATTGGAGTTAGTATCGGCGAACATGCGTTGATTAAATTAATGTAATAAGCGTGATACCCATTATGACATAACGTACCTGAAAATTTGTACATAACATCTCCATGGAAGCGAAAAGCATTTTTGGTGGATATTGAAAACAGTAAGAATATTATTTGATATTGTAAACTATCGATCAGTATTTAGACAAAACACATTAGAAAATGCCTAGAAATAATAACCAAAAAATATAATACTAAGATAGCCTAGCTTCTCTCTCAACCACGCTGATGACGCCGGGTAGGCAGAAACATGTCCGTGTGTTAGTGTAATTTTTTTTATTATTTTATTATTTATTATTTTTTTATTATTATTAATTATTATTATTATTTTATTATTATTAATTATATTTTTTGGTTCTGGATCAGTATTGTTTCTTGGAAAATTTTAAATAGTTTCTACAAAATACTGCGCTGTTATTCGGATACGAATAATTTACTACTCCGATATACGGATCTTGATGTTATCCGGATCCATTATCCGAAACTTCGGATCCGGATCCGTTATGCAAAACTTCGGATTCGGATATGTAGCAATTTTATTTCAAAAAATCAAAACCGGAAATCCCAAAAATAAGAAGGATTTTAAAGCAAATTACAACAATATAGCTGCAATAATCACCAGATTTATTGAACACTTTTGTAATGCAAAGCAGTTTTGAACTATCTGCATGGAAATTCCGGATCCATGAATCGGATGGTAGAATCCGAGAATCTGATATTTGTCAATAAGAGATGTAATTTTTAAATAAATGATAAATAAATAAAAAACTCTCTGGCATCAAAAATTGTGGAGTTTTCATTTCTCTTCGCAAAATAAAATTAAGAGAGATCCAACACTTTATATTATGTTATATTATATTTTTTAAAACGTTGTCCTTGAGATGTTCAACTTCTAACTCAGAGTCTCATTACAAGTGAGACTTTGTTATTTGCCAACGTATAATAATATGCCCATATTACAATTAAACTATGTACATAAATGGTCACAAACTAATTCGGGCCTGACGGGCCGAGCAGGCTTGACGGGCCCAGCGTGTTTGATGGGCAGAGCGGGCCCCGGGTCTCATTACAAAAAGCTCGGCCCAGCCTATTCACACCTCTAGTCAGGCGTTTGTGATTTCAAGAGATAACACATTAAGCCCTCTTCTAACTGTCTAACTGTCACATAAATTGTGAATGGTAAGTAATTGTAGTAAGATTTTTAGTTTGTTTATAAAGAAATTGCTACAAGGTGATAAATATTCCATTCAAAAGAATTGCGATAACTTTGGAAAAATTAATAAACAATTGAAAAAAATAAGTATTTCTACAAGAAAAATAAATTCAATATTAAAAAATCATGATGCAGAAACCGTCGGATAAGTATCAATGCTATTACGATATTGCATTTTATTTTTTTTTTCAACTATAACAACGGAGCATATTTTACTCTTCATCAAACGGACTTCTAAACGGGCAATAATGCGCAGTCGGTAACTCACTGGATGGTAAAATTTGAAGAGCAAACAGAGAAAGGTGCGGAGAGGAACAAAGACGTCGAAACCCCCAAACGGTGTGTACGTAAGACATTTCTATTCTCTTAATTTCTTTTCAACTCTTTAAAGACCCGTTCATAGTCGTCTATTTTACTTCAGCGCGCGCCACCCCTACCACAGTCTCCCTTTACGCCGAAGAAGCGCGAGATTCTTTTAAAACAGTTTTCAAAACTTTATATTCCTCGATGGAATAAAGTCAAACAATAAGTCTGTAATGGACGGGAATCCGTTTAATAGCGGTTATAAAATATTGGATTGAAACCGGCCCACTCGCCATTCTTAAGAAACACGTCTGTTTTATCCATTCAAACCGAAAGTTTACCACAGATTAGAAGTCGCTTGTCGCGGCTTGAGGAAATTAATGGCGACAGGCGACGGGACAGAACCATCATAGAATGATTCAAATTAAGCGAATATGCAAGAAATTGTTTTGAATAATCATTAATGTTCACTTTAGGCTTATGTATATCTGCAGGAGGTTTGGCAAAGTTCATTAGGCTCCAAGCGAAGGTGGAATTAAAATTTGATACACAATGTATCCACACATAGAGTTCGAAAGAGCACTTTTCTTTTATTTGTAGGTTGTCTTATGATTGCTTATACAGGGTACATCGATCAAATAAAGCTTTTAATTTCACTGTTACGTAGATTTATAACGTTATAACGCTACTATCAACTTGAGAGGTCACAACTAAAACATTTCATATTATTTAGAACAGATTACCTGCTATTTCTCAATGATTAAAGCTAAACAACACCAAAGTTGTTTGGTTAATTAGCTCGGAACAGCCAACGACGGGCCAACGGAACAGAAACGGCGAGAAATAATTAAAAATGTTATTTTTGATGTACCCTGTATATCAATCGCAAACTTAATGTTCAAAATTGTAGTTTCAAGACAAGCAGATGTTTTTATAAAGAATAACTTTTTCTTCTAAATCAACGAATACAAAAGTTTTTCCTCTTTCCAGCTATTATGGTGTAACTTGAAAACAAATGAAAATCGGATCAGAACATATTGAGTTTTTACATTATTTTCACGTGTACAATTAAGTTTGGTCCATTCCTCTCGACTCACCCTGTATACTATGTCTTTGTTTGGAATAAATGTACTTTGCGAAACTATGTACATAGATATTTGTCAAAATATGAAGCCTTTCGACAAATAAAGTACTAAGCATAGAATATTTGATCCATTTTTTAAACACCCTGTATTGGCGAACCCTTTGAGTATTTCCAAACACGCACAAGTAAGTGCAGTGCTATTTTAGCTCTACTCTTTCATGTGCTTTAAAGCTATTTGAGCGCCGATACTCGAGATGATCTATACGAGGAGGGTAGGTAGAGAAGCATAAGTAGGAATTGTCGTCGGCGTTATATGTACGCATAATACATACGCATTAGGTAATTCATGTGCGTGTTTTGTCTACAGATGTGTATGTACACGCCAATATACGTACATACATCGGGAACGTGCAATAAGCTTTGTTAATCAGGAAAACAATAACTGAATGCCGCATGAAGTGACATGTATGGTTTTCATTGACGAATTGTCAAGTTTATGTCAACTCAATGCGATCAGATAACCATTGGTCACGTAAACAGGATCACCAATGCATTTGACATGATACTAGTACCATTACAGTCATCAGCACAATGATGGATGTAGAGTCGATGATTGTCATGAAACAGCGAGCCGTAAAGAGATAAATTTATAACTTAAGCACATGACTTATTGTACATCTACAACCGGAGAAGTACCTACACAATCTGGCGAAATAAACTAAGAAAAATTAATAAATTTGCAGGTTAATATCTTCTTGAAAAATGCAGTTTCGTTTATTATAATTCATTAACAGATTTGTGAGAAGTTTGAATTCAGAACCCTGCAAAAAATGCTAATAGAACATTTTTTACGTCTTAAATATAATAAATATGGAATAAAGTTTGCTAAATCGTACCAGTTTTTGAGTTCTTATGAAAGCCTTATAGACGAAGGTTACCTAAAAGATGGTCCTAATTTCAGGTTGTACTAACTTAGGGCAACTGCAAGCGACTGCATTTTCACAACTGACTGAGTTTATAATTCGATTATTGCTGTGAATAATATTTGAATTAGAACTTCCTGAATCAAACAGACGAAGAAGCTATTAATAACTTGACTAAGTTGGAAGATAAACTGAAGCACTTCTTAAAACAAATGCTCAAACCGTAGCCTATTTACTTCGTAACACTTGCACAGTGGAGAAATCATTGCTTCATTTTCCAACATTGCTGGAGAAATTAAACAAATTTCTTAGATCAAGGATATTTAAATAGACCTCGGATTTTACGTACTCCACTCTCCTTACCGCCCAAGAAAAGAGATTAATTAGGATAGTTGCTCTCCTATAGATCTGTCTATTAGGGAAAGTCGCATCTAAAAGCCTTCCAGTATTGATTGCATAATGTGGAAGTGCACCATCCTACTGAAACCAAATTAGGTTATTTGGTAGGTTAACATACTCTTGATTGTAACTTTAAGTAGCCTTCCCCGGTTAACGTTTCTTCATAGTAGAAATGTCTTTCGGGTGATGTCGCGTAGTTAATATTTTATTTGACGTTTCGCTGATCATGCTGGCAGCTTCTTCAGAAGATTTCTAAAGACCGAAGAAGCAAAACGTCAAGTAAAATATTAACTACGCGACATCACCCGAAAGACATTTCCAGTATGGATTACGGTCGTGAAAGCCTACACTCAACTATTAACGTTTCTTCAATAAAATAAGGTTCCAAAATGAAATTTAGGTAGCAACGGTGCCCGTCCACATATTAATTTTCTGTGGCTGATGTCCCACGTGCATCCAATGTGCATTCTCTGTCGCTTAGTACCTACTGACGGAAAAATGGAGGGAAAACGTCGCTTCACCAGAAAGAAAACGATATGTTCAATGAAATTTGCATTGTTGTCTTGTATTTGGAACAGTTCCTAATCTGACACCATAGCCCCTTGATATTTGTCCCGGACTGAGGATTGTTCTCAGCTGCTGAGAGGATGTGAATTTATTCAGGTAACACTTGCAAACAATTAAAACAGTGTTGACATATGGTTACTATGCTTTTTAATTTTTATAATTCCTCAAACTATTTACACTAATCCTGTATATGGGAGATTTGGTTGTATTTTAAATAACAAACTCTCGCTCAAGCTGGAAGTAATATTGAATTGTGGTACAAATAACAAAACATAAATTGATCTCTTCGAATATTTAAAAAAAAAAAAAGGGTTGCTAAAATTTTATCGACTTTATTCGTTTCATCGTGAACGAAGTGCATAGACCAGCTTTCATCCAATAGTTCCATTTTAAGATTATGAATCAGTCTCTGTGAAATATTAGTTACGTTGTCAATTCAACCAATGGGTGAATTTCACTATGAGATTCCGGCAGAACCCTAACTTGGTGATTCCAATGAAGTTAAATGTCAACACTTTTACCGGTTTTACCGGTTAGTAGAAGTCGTAACATGTACATAAATTCTTTCTTGCTTATGACTACAAATTTTGCCGTCTTTCAGGGATTATCGCCTAAAAAATAATTTCTTTAATGCCCTATGGACTTTGTACTTTGCTTTTTTAATAAAAATGTTTAAAAGATTCAATTTGGGAAGTGCCACTCGTATTTCAAATATCTATCTTGCGACAAACCAGATACAATTAAGTCTTTTTGTTAATACCATGTGTTCATACAAGCATATAAGTGAGTTTTAACATTCTTATTAGATGAACTCTACTGCCTGCTTTGGCATGGAATTTCACTGCACAGCATATGTTCCTATTAATGCCTCATAGGAAGATGCTAAAAATTCCATCGTGTTAACGGTTTTAGGTTTTTTATAATTTTTGACACACCTGTAGTTTACAGGATGTTCTACGATATTTAACATGTTTTGATACGTTAGAATCTTTTAAATAAAATGAATTGTTTTACGAAATTTTGATAGTAAAATAAAAATTACCAATGTGTAAAGATAGAAATCTACTTATTCTATACTGGGCAAGTTCTTACATTTAAGAAGAAACAGAAGTAATAATTGAGAACAGCCGAGGACAATAAAACTAACAATAAATTACAATCCAGAGAAAAGTCTAAACAACATGTTCGAACTGTGTCTGACTGTGACTGTTCTGACTGTGCCGGAAGCTGTTAAACAGTGACCCTTGAACGTCTTTTTTTTTTTTAATTTGGCAATTGTCTGACACCAATTCCATTCGAAGCTTGATGTATTCTAATTTGCAATTTAATAATCAACAACCAAACACATGCATTAAGATTTGAAATCAACACCAACAATTTGTGCCAAAAAGTGTTTATTTTATTTATTGTTCCCATTTTAAAATTATTTTTGTATGTAGGAACTTTATTGCAAGTTATGGAGAGTTGTTTTATAGTGCTCATATTTATTTTGAGCCAAAAAATCTTTTGTTTCAAACGATTAAATAATCCAATAAAAGGATTATTATATGAAGCGCGATGGTTCTCGTAAATAGCAATCTAACAATTATTTGATTTTCTAAGAATTTAATTACCTTCAACCCCACTATGAGACTGTACTTCCACGTATGTTTCTATAAGTTTTTCTTTCCGCAATTCCTTTTCTATTTATTTATTTAATTTCTGCATTTGCTTTGGTAAAATAAGAAATCTTATAATTCAATCTAATAAATCTTTACATTTATATGAACTTTTCAAGAAAAATCAACGGAAAGAGAAGCTTTATAGATTTCATGGAACTTCTTCCTTCTATTGGAGCTTGAAGCACATAAAAAGCTAGGATTTTGCAATGTATATATGAAATAAATTATTGGATAATAGTGGTATAGAAAAACAATTTAATAGCTGTATATCGGACAATGGTGTAAGAGGGATGAACGGAGAAACTTTAAAAGTACATTTCCTAAATAAAATCGCAAAACATCGTCAATCAAAGGGGAATTCAAGAAGATCCATTTCGAGTGGCCATGAAACGAGAAACGTTTTACAAACCTTACCTTTCGAGAGGCACTCGAAGAAGGCGCGCTTTTATGTGCAAGATGGACATGCGGAAATCTTCTTTACGAACAGTTATTGTTGGTTTGGTAGTGATCTGGCCACTAGGGAACGCGCCTCTTGTGAAGGCTCCGTAAAAAACCTCTATAAGAGTATCTCGTTAATTCAATTTTTCCACGTGTATCTTTAGTAGTATGGGTGTATGTTGCGTATAGATTTCACGTATTCTGTGCGATTTATATGAATTTGAAGAAACGTAGACTCTCTCTGAAGGAAATATTATGACGAGAGTAGTTTTTGCTTAAAACTATCTCAATACTCAAGGAAATGTCTGTGCCATGTGCCATATGACCGATATAATATTTCGTGTATCTGTGAGGGGATATCGTTTATACAATTCATTCCAGTTGCTTAAACAATAATAAAAGTAGTACTTTAGAAACTTTCTTTAGCCTTGAAATAACACGTTCATTGTTTTAGTTGTTTTTCTATTGTTTTTTGTTGTGGCAACTTCCCGTCAGAGTAAAATAAGAAACTGAATTCAGGACTATTCAGACTCTTTTTCACTTCTAGAAGATAATATTTATTGCAACGTGTGTGAACAAACGGTGCACTACATCATTCAAACACAGAAACTAAACGCAGAAGGTTCTTGTAATTTCAAACCTAACCTTGTGAAGCTTTTATCGCTGCTAACATACCTTCAGCAAAAATAGAAAATACACCATTAATTTTTTTTTTTTTTAGAAAGACAGGTTTGAGAAGAAAAAGAAAAATACTCACGGCAGACTGCGGGTTTCACTAGTACAGCTTGGTCGCAAGTATCACATCGATAAAAAACATACAAGTAACAAGTTGCTCGTTACGAGAAAATCAGCCCTAATATATTCCGAAAAGCAGTTGCAACCAGTCACTACTTAATACTGTCGAATATGGCAAACAGAAATTCCATAGGCGATCATTCAGGAGGGTTTTCGCGAGAAGAAAGGTTTCCGTGAAGTAGTGTTAATTTCATCGTTGGCCCGTATGTTTTCAAGCAAATATGGAATGAGGAGGATGTAACTGTAACAGTTACAGGTGAATGACGCAAATGTTAAATTCCATAATTGCGAAACGAGAACGAAATTGAAAACATAGTTTGCTGGTGAACAAATCCCGCGCATTTACCGACCAGCTAAAGACTTGTTAACTGTTGCTTCTTCCTAATATGTAAAAGCGGGCATTTTGAAAGATCGCCAATCGCCTGATCTGAACCCAACGAATTTTTGATTTTGGGGTTATTTAAAAATTTTAGTGTTTAGAATTTGCCCAGCATTACGGACAAAATTGCTGCAATTTAACTTGAAATATTGTGTAATGCGGTGTACAACTTAGAGGAAAGGTTAAAGCTTTTGTACCACTAAAATTGAGGCGA
>LR736861.1:6454756-6465017 GCA_902654985.2 Oryctes borbonicus | reverse complement strand
TATATTTTTTGCATTTGAATGCGATCAATGTACCTTGTGACAAGAGCTTTTCATATGGTCAAAATAACGTTATAAATACGATTTGTAGATAGATAATCTATTTTATTTACTTGGTCGTGGTTTTCTTCACTAAAATGTCCGTGTGTCAAGTATAGAACCTTTATATTGTCACTCACCTTATACATATTAGTTTCATCAGATAATGTTTTCTTGTCGAATATACCTGTTTGAGAGGCACGTATATTGAAATAGGCACGCAAACACATCCTACTTAACAAAAGATCTGATACGATTGGCCGTAATCACAATGGTCACACACTTGAAAAAGCCTCAGTTAGCTATATGTACACGGGTAAAAGCTGAAAGCGTAATCCGGGCAGCACATGTATGCGTATGTATGGATGTACTACATGGTGTTTATTATGTTGTAGTATATTATACATGAACTTACGTTTTATTCAGTGAACTCATTTATCCGTATATTTGTGCTCGGTTGCGCACATATTAATCATAATCGCAATCATCATAACCTTTTCATTTAGTACTCTTTTAGTTTCTCCATTTATAGTTGTACAAATACACACATAATTATATACAGATCGATCGTATCTCTATTATATTCCCATTGTCAGTTTTTCGTTCTTCTAGTTTTATTTTTGTAGTCTAGCGTGGCGTGCACTGTGGTATTGCGGTAGGTAATACAATGGCTTCGCTTTGTATAATTTGAATACACCGTTGAAAAAGAAAAATCTAAACGTTTATGTGCGTTAAGAATAAGCAAATACAATTTGAAGATAAATAATAGGAGAAGAACAAAAAAAGAGACATCATACCATGCACGGAGAACAATACACGAAGAAACATTTCTATTTAATCATAATACATATGGGACAGAAATGCAGTGTATTTGGCGGAGGATAATTTTATACTTAAATATTATACTTAAAATAAAGCGCTTTAAATGAACTTTAAATATGTGTCAATTCGGAAAATAAAAACCAGAAGGATACTTCTCGTAGCAAGGGCTATGGTTTTGTGCTAGCCGTAACAGATTTAGAGCAAATATACTGGATGTCTTACTGGGAACTGCATCGATCGATATATGAAAGAGTATACATTGGAAAATTCTGAAAATTTGACATGGTTAGAAATAGCGACATAGTTGTTAGGTAAAATAAAATTAAATTAGGAATCCAAAAATGTAATAATATATAGAGTGTTCTGTTTAAAATAACAAAGGTAACGCAGCAAGCACATGTGTACTAGCAAGTTTTCCAATGTATACTCGATCGATACAGTTCTCAATGAAACACCCTGTATATAATACTTGAAAACGAAAGTATTTTTATTTGCGGTAAGTAAAAATATTTTTTTATTCGTAAAATATGTAGGATTTTTATCCCAAAGAGCAATTTTGGGGAAAGTAAAGGGCAACTTCGAGACTGGAGAGAAACGGATGAGAACGCTTATGCTAGTGTATTTTTTAATATGTTATGTTTATTATTTAATTCATTTACATCTAGTCCCAACGCTGCAGTGATCGCACTGCAACGCTGCATGATTCCATCCTAAAGGCTGATCTAGATGTACACTGCCGTTCAGTGAAGTTCGGCCATACAATAAAAATTTATTATATCACACTCTATACAATTATTAATACATAAAATTAGAAAAATATTAAGCATACACTCTTTTCTAAGGGATTAAAGACATAAATTATTATGTAAAGTAGAAATATTGCGACAACCACAATAAAGTCCCTTTTATTATCATTCCAAGAATTTCTCGGAAGTGTCGATCTTTTGAAACGGGTCGTTTGGGGATTATTAACGAATAATACATTTAGGAAATATACCGCAGTATCATTCTTGTTTATTTATCACGGGCGTAAAGATATAAATTTGCTACATTTTACTGTTAAACGTGTGTTGGTGTGTATCTGTCGTTTCCGCGCGAAAGTTTTAAGAAAATTTACTTCAAAATGGCACGTGGCAAGCCTACCAGTTTAGAAAATCGTTCACGCATTATCACGCTGTTTGAAGAAGGATATTCGGGGCGACAAATTGCTGAAAAAATAAATATGAGAAGTTCAACAGTAAATGACATCATAAAGCGATATCGGACAATTGGACCTATAGAAAATCGTGTTCCTCCTGGAGCTTCTAGGAAAACAACAAAAGCTGAAGATTTGAGAATTGTATTATTAAGCAAACGCAATACAAAATTAACAGCTCCACAAATAGCAGCCGAAGTCAATCGTGGCCGTAAAGAACAAGTTTCGGCGAGTACGGTAAAACATCGACTTCAACAAGCGGACCTTCATGGACGCATTGCCATTCGAAAACCCTTATTACGTCGGGGCAACAGAGCAAAACGGCTACAGTAGGCCCGTTCTCATCTAGATTGGTCGTTAGATGATTGGAAACACGTGCTTTGGAGTGACAAGTCAAAGTTTGAGGTTTTTAGGCAAAATCGACGAGTTTATGTCCGAAGATCTAAAACCGAAAAGTGATCCCGAACTGCATTGTGCCTATAGTGAAGCAAGGGTGTAGTTCTGTGTTAGTGTGGGGATGTTTCTCCTTTGCTGGGACGGGAGATTTATGCAGAGTGCAGGGTGTAATGAGGAAAGAAAATTATTTTGCAATACTCCAGAATCATGCAGTGCCATCAGGATTGCGTATAATAGGCCGTAACTTTACATTCACGCATGACAACGACCCAAAACACACGGCGTTAGTGTGTAAGAACTATCTAAAGGAGCAAGAAGAACAGCACACCGTGCATGGCCCCCACAAAGCCCATATTTGAACCCGATATAGTTGTGGGATGAACTGGACAAGAGGATCCGAAAAATATGCCCAACTTCACAAGAACATTTACGGAATATTCTGCAACATGAATGGATTAATATTTCACAATCCGTTTTAACAAAACTTATCGAAAGAATACCTAGAATAGTTCGAGCGGTGGTTAACAGCAAAGGAGGTTTTTTCGATGAAAAAAAAAAATAATATTCAGTATGTTATATTAGGCCAGAATAACTTTTTATTTATTTATTTTTGTCTTTTTTACCTGTACATACAATAAAATTGCATTTTGTTTTTAGTTTCGTTTGTTTCTGTAACCTTTTCATGTTTTTTTACCAACCGACTGAACTGCTCTGAACGGCAGACTAGAGATGACAAAGGCAGGTGAAATTATTACTTTTTTGCAGCGACTAGACGGACTCGTGTTTTGTTGACTCTTGGAAAAACCAGTAGGCAAAACGAACCCTTTCTTATGAGACGAAGAGACACGAGTCTGTCTAGTCGCTGCAAAAAAGTAATAATTTCACCTGCCTTGGTCATCTCTATACATTACTTTACACGTAACGACTTTCTGGAAAACGAATACTGTATCATCAACCAGCGGTGGTTGGTGATGGCGTAACAGAGCAGAGAGATTAGTATTCTCCAACATTTAGGTTTTGGCAACCTTATTCTTGCACTGATGTACAGCTATCTAGCAATACGTGAAAACTTCGAGTGAATGTTCTTCGTTGCGGCGACTCGGTAAAGCCCTCGCGCAAGGCTATATAATGAGCCCATTATTATTCTCCATCTACTACTACACACTTACCTTCTCATGTCCTACATTTCAGTGTTCATGATATCTCAAAACAAATTTAGTGCTCACAAAAAATATCAATATGTTTTGTTCACTATTGTCAAAGTAACCAAACAATGCTAACACTAGAAACCACTTGGATGGAATGTGCAAATGCAGGATTCACGCTCAATTGTAAATATTCCTTTTATATTCAATGTTAGGCATCATTATGTAAAAACTGTCTGACGCTATTTAAAGAAACGTTTCTGGTGTTTGAATTTGGTAATACAAATCAATAAACAATAGTTTATTTTCTATCAGTAAAATCCAATACAGAAAATTCACTGTTTAAGTTACAGCAAGAGGATGTTCGATAAAAAGCTTAAATCAACACGATTATATATCGAATTATAACTACTACACGCGATATAAATTGTTAGTCCTCGGTGTTGAAACAAAACGCCTTTCCGCATTTAAATTTCATTGTTTTTTTTTCATTTCATTGATTGTGATGTCCATGCAACACGAAAGAGGATTCGTCAATGAATAAATGTGTTTTACAAAGTTTTCGTCGTTGATGCAACGTTCGATAACTGCTTCACAAAAGTCAAATTTGTTGATAGGAAATATTTCATTTGCTTTATTCAACTTATAGGATCGATATTTATTTTCCTTTAAAACTCTGTAGACCGTATTGCGTGAAACATTCAGCTGATCTGTCATTTTTCTGCTAGATGTACGCGGCGTTTTTTCCATTGCAACGCGAATTAAAATATCCCTTTCCACATTTTGCTATATTAGGGTCATTTTATGATGATGTGGGTACAAACAGCCATGCATTTCGAAATTTTTAATTATGGGACGTACAGTTTCATAACCAACAACTTTTTGAAATTTTGCTTGGAAAGAACGAGTAGTTTGCCTGGCAGACTGACGATGATAGTATTTTACTAGGAATTTCTTTTCTTCAAGGGAGAACTTATCCATTACCGCAAGCAAAAATAATAATAGGAGAACAACAATAAACACTAATGCAACTAAAAATAGTTTAAATATTTACTTATTTTAAATAGAAACGATTAAATAGCGAAAATAAACAAGGAATAATAAATATAAACAATCAAGATTCTGAACTAAACAAACATCGACTACAATCTAATACGGCTCTCATACAACTGAGCGCTCCGAATATAGTCGACCAGTAACATCGATCCTACACGCAACGAACAATCTGTATAATGTACTAACACTAGGTGGACACACTGTATACTATAGCTCGCTTTTAAAGATGTTATGAAAAAAGTGCAATGGAAAAGTCATTGAAATGAAGAAAAATAACAAGTAGAAGCAAATTAAAATGTTTTTAGGAAGTCGTAGTAGCGCCAATGCAATAAGTTGAATTAAATTTGGAAATGAACGCTTTACTGATGTTGAACACATTGTAGAAATGTTTCCTGATTTTACAATATTAATCCAAATGCAAATTTATGTTGCTTGTTGTAGTATCTGTTTAAATTATCTACCCAGTACCTAGTCAGCATAAGAACATATAATGCGCCGAGTAGTAGCACCGAGTTGTATTTTGTATGCGAGAGTATAAACCAATTATTTTTGTACGACATTTCCATATCCGTTCAGATTTCAAGAACCGCTTAGTTCAGATTTCCGCCATCGTACTGTCTCGCTACAGGGGCGGAGTGCTAGCGATATCGAAATTATAAAAGTATCATATTGGTCGAAACGCAATCGGATGAAACAAGACTTGAACAACCGCTTCGAATTCTATACATTACTTACGAGCGCTAAAATACAATTCCCAGTTTACGAATAGGACTTAATTAGTATTTCACCATGGCGGCGGAAAGAATTTTATTCTTAATTAAATCCCCAGGAACGATTTACCATGCCACTTAATTAAGTAATTAACGAATTCAAAGATGAAGTTTAAAATATTGTAGTTGCGAGAGGAATCACGGGGAAAATACATCGGAAGACGTTAGACGGGGAGATATTCGAAAGCCGTCTCTGATTCGAACTCCATTTATATATAAGGGTTGCCGATGGTGTTGAGACTTTATTGAATCACGGGTGCTATATATATAAAATTGGAAGTGATATCTTGGCCATGGCTGTCATCGCCAGACAGACACTCTTTACAACTTCTTAAACTTAATTGAAATATTATTAGTATTCTCTCGCGGCGCTGACTCTTCCAATAATTAAATTCTTAAATTGAAAATATCGTTTGAAAACTTGTATACAAACAGCATTTGAATCCCGATGAAAACAATTCAACGTAGACTCTCATTATTACTGCAGTTGTTTTAAAATTCTTTCATTTCACAGGGTGTCTCGCCCTGTGTAATTACTAAAATACAAATTTCGAAAATATTTGCAAATTGCTAAAGCAGACATGTGCTATTAAACCAAAATATTTTTAATAATCTGACACTTCCGGCTATATCGGAAATAACTAAATGGAGCACCCTATGTATTACTATATTTTTGAATTCCTAATTCGATTTTAAGATCTATTTGATGAATCAATAATGTTACATACGTGCATTTTTTGAAAATTTTTGGCAGATGGACGAGTGCAATTATCGCATTTTTTACTATGAAATTGAACGAACTATGAACGAAGTGGTTGACCTAGTACTTTAACTACTTTATTGACTCTGTCTTGTAATGATTTCGGCGTCTAGATATATTTAAGCAAACGTCAAATGTGTATGGGAGTTGTCTGAAAAGTTTCCAGCCTAACACAGAAACAAGTATTATTTTGTTAAATTCAGCTTAATTTCTCAGCATACACTTTTCATAACGATCTTTCATCCATCCAAATAGTTAGTTGGAATCTTGTTCTCATCTGATGAAAATTTTTGTCCTGGGGGGAAAACTTTGAGCCTAAAAAGAAGGCGATGGGTGCCAGATTTGGTGATTAGAGTCTATCAACTTAAACCCCAATTCGTGAATATTCTCGACCGAATTTTCAAGCGTGCGCTTGCATTAATTGCAGCCATTTTTCGCAATTTCTACCTTCAGCTTATCAAGTAATGATGCGTAATATGCTCTCCTTATTGTTTTGCCTCTTCGAAGATAGCCGATTGACACTATCGCAGAAAACATTTTCCTGGGCGATGGAACAGTTTTCATTTTCCTCGGCGCCGTTTGACTCTTCGCAGTCCATTGTTTCGACTGTGCCCTAACTTTGGGAGTGTACCCATGTTTTGAAGATTCATCTACAAAAACCTGGGAAATTATAAATCAAAATAGCCACAACAAAAAATCTAATACAACAGCAGAGTTATATATTTTGTATTCGAACGTATGTTCAAATAAAATTTGGTATTCGTTTATTTAAATCCTAGCCAATATTTGAAATAATAATATTTGTTCAATTATTTACAGAGATCTTTAACAATGTAATTTTCCAAGGATTTCGTTACCGAATTTATGCAGCGAAATAATAGAAATGGCCCAATATGCGATCTAGTGTTCACTTAGTTGCTGCTTCCTAAAGTGAAGAGAGATGGAGAAGTAACCCTCCTAGCATAGCACACAGTTGTTCTTTCGATTCAAGGAAATATTTGTTTTGTACAAAGAATCATACTTATTCAGCTGCTCAAAATTTCACAGTGGCGAATGATAGTACAGAGTCCTCGTAAACAGCGTAAAGATGCGGGCTTTATTTTCCGTCTTTCAAATGCTAGAATTTAATAATGGCTCAATATTCGATTTTTTCTATTTTTAAAGAAACAGTAACATCGACTGACACAAACGACTGTTAAACAACAACTGAGCATCAAATACGGTTAAAATTTTCAGAAGTGTCTTTCAACGTATGCAGTATTATATTGGCAAAATATTTTTGAACATCTTCATGTTGAGACTTGAACCATTTCAGATTACCCTTGTATTGGCTGCTGATAACAATATCTTACTAGTTTTAAAGAATTTGAGTTTCCGGGTTGAAACCGCATCGTAATTGCATGAGAATGCCGACGTTTCGCTCTCAGTTATATGGAGTTTCTTCTGGGCTGCTGCATGTTGCGTCGCTGCTTCTTTCTTCTTACTGCAGCGACGCAACATGCAGCAGCCCTGAAGAAGCTTCATACAATTGAGAGGGAGACGTCGGCATTCTCATGAAATTACGACGAGGTTTCAACCCAGAAACCCACATTCTTTAAAAGAAAACAATGACCGCGGAAGTCTACAACAACATATAATCCTACTAGTTTGTTTTTTCTTCTGTTTTGCTCAAAATTACACGCTTTTACACTATTCTCGTTGCCAGTTTATATTATTTATCAATTTAATTAAAGCTACGTAAGTAACTAACGGTTATTTGCATCTAACTGTTAATCTAATTAGAAAATTCATTTTTCTATCTTATCCTTTATCGCCAACCTATATTTGAAAGTCCTGCGTTATGTGGGATATGTATTTTAATGTTTCCAATTCGTAAGAGTGTAGTTATTTATAAGACAATGTGCATACCTTTATTATTCCCACTTGGCATTTCTTAAATTTGGGGCATGAAATGATGCGTATAATCAGCTCCGGAAATAAAGATCATATTCACATACGTTGCGTTAGAAAATTTGCAACCTATATCCGCAAAACTTGGAGAAAATGCCAAGTAGGATGTTACTACTGTAGGCATAATTGATAAATGAAACAGTTACTAAACTCACTAATTCACGTAATGCCTATGATGCAAAGAATACGTAGTATTTACAATATTGTCCTGAATATAATTAAACAACAGCACCATCTTCCTTACAGAACGTAGAACTTACTTTTAAAATTTGGTGCCAATGTTCGATTAGGAAACATTATTTAAGTCGCGTTATCCCTTATGCATGATCCCTTATTCGACGCACCGCAATGTAATATTTATTTAAGTTATTGGGCACGTTATTAATATGGAAATTCCTCTTCATGTTCTCATCAACTAAGAAATGTAACTTGTTCAATTCTATTGAAAAACTGGTTCTGAATAAATCATTTATTTAGAGGTTTCAAACTTTTTACATTTTCATTAGCTATTTGATTTATTTTTTTTAGATTTAATTTATTTAGAGTATTTTAATATAACGACTAGACCGTGTCCTTGGTAAGTAGTCTACATCGGGTTTTATGACTTGGAGTACTTCCATCCCCGTGTTCTTCCCGAGCCTATTACCTTGACGTTGTGCACGTACAACTCATCATCATTATCCAAGTCTTCTTCAGCTGCCCCAACTCCATGTATCCATGTTCTTGTTGGATGGCTTCTTGGTTTTTACGGACAAAGTGCTTCCCTTCCTCGGCAAACAGCACACGTTTTGTTGAACGCAGGACATTTCTTCTTTCCGTGTTTATAACCACAGTATCATAGCATTTCCGCTTCTTCTGTGTGGCGACACTCTGTTTTTCCGTAACCGCTCTCTCTCTTCACTCTACGACGCACCGAATTGGTTTTTGGTAACTTCCACAGCTCTATAAAAATCAATGTCAAGTTCGATTCAATAATCGTTTCTGTGTGACTTTGTCACTTATTCCTATCACAATGCGATCCCGTCTCATATCATCTTGTTCTATTATAGATGCTTATGCGCGACTTTCGTAACTGTAAGTAGATGATAGATTTGTTTCTGCTTCTATTGACCTTTGTATTTTAATCTAGCAGCTTAATTCTTACAGTTTACTCTTTTCTTTATGCAACATTTTCTTTCGTATGTATGCCCGAAAGTTATTTCAGATACAATTCAGATACTAACAGCGCTTTTTAAAACGATGATACTTTCTTTTGTTTGTTCTTTCCAAACACAACTGTTTCATGTTTACTCCTTTTAGTTCACGAGTATCACGGACTCAAAGCGTTATTGTTACTTGAGAATGTACGTAGAAGGCAAACGCACACATCAAAGAACTGTAAATAGTCTACTTTCAACAGTTATTATTTTAACTTGAACGCTGTGCTTAAATATTGACGTAGCCGTTTGCGCTGTTTGTTAAAAAAAAAACAAAAATAACAGGTGACGAAGGACCGCCACTATTTGAATAGGGAATGAACCAATCAGCTACTAATGGGTTCACAAATAAATTACAAGTATTCTTGCTGTTCACACGATTTTCCGCATTTTACCCTTTCCCGCACATTCCTTTTAAGAATTTAATTCCAGTCAACACCCAGCGACTTTTTATTATTCAATTTATTAACTATTGGCGTGACTTGATTCATAGATAAAGCAATAAGAAACTAGAATGATGAATAACTAATTGGTTTTGTTTCAACCCGATCGGTGAGTGTCACCTTGGAACCTTCTTGTGAGTTCCGCAACTACTAGCGTCGCCGCTTTTTAAGACAATATTTTACTTGAAGAAGCAAAATAGGGCAGATCTCCTAATGCACGATGCCTTTTGGAGCTAACAAGGAATTTTGTTTATGTAGTGAATATTTTCCATCCAGCTTAAAGTCCAAGGCAAACGACTTTTTCAGGTTAGAATAGAAAACGGAAGAAAAGACTAAAAAGCACCTATAGTAGAAATGTCTTTCGGGTGATGTCGCGTAGTTAAAATTTTACTTGACGTTTCGCTGACCATGCTGTCAGCTTCTTCAGAAGATTTCTTTCTCTTTCGAAATCTTCTGAAGAAGCTGACAGCGTGGTCAGCGAAACGTCAAGTA
>LR736861.1:6406713-6454356 GCA_902654985.2 Oryctes borbonicus | reverse complement strand
CTTCTGAAGAAGCTGACAGCATGGTCAGCGAAACGTCAAGTAAAATTTTAACTACGCGACATCACCCGAAAGACATTTCTACTATGGATTACGCTCGTAAAAGCCTACACTCAACTAAAAAGCACCTGTAAGTGGAATTTTTAAAAAGTAATCTGCCAAGTGAATTTATCTTAAAATTTCACCGTGCAGATAATTTCGTTAAGAAAAGATTGAAAACCGATAGCATTAGCTATTTCCCTACAGTTTTACCCTGGTGGTGGGGTCCTGTGGGGTTCTTAACAACCATTGTGTTATATACGGTGTCCAGTTCTTGTTTGAAGTGCTCGATCTCTGTCGATGACACATATTGTTTACGGCGACCCTCCAAATTGAATTACATTTATATAAAACAGACGTTGGCACAACATGTAACAATAATTATCCGACGCATCAGGACACTCTATCGTAATTGAGCCGTGGATTGTATAATACATTTTAAATAGGAATTAATTCTGATCGAGGGTTGTTCAATGATAAATGAATATGTGACCAATTATTTGAAGTTATAACGTTGAAAACTTCGATATATACACGTAAATATTCACTGTACACTTATGAATAATTGTATGGCCGTATTACGTTAGAAACATATTGATTGAAGCATAAGTATGCTTAAATGTCTCGTTCATACAAATAAACTCAAATTTGTTTCGCTTTCAACTCTAAATCGATGCACTTTCTGAATTAGATTTTAAATGTTTAGATTTTTCGCATTTATTTCTTATTTCGATTAAATCTGAACAAGTGAATTCTTGTTTTACACTCTACGCTCTAATGCTAGGAAACATATCTTATTTTTTTTTTTTGCATTCTGTTGTATGTTACTTCTGTCGTACAATTCTTGTATTTTTAAAATAAGAACAAGCCGAAGCTAGCGAGTTGACTTTTTCTGTCATATTGAATAAGTCCGATTACGCCCGACTAGACTTGATGAGTTCGATTCGATTCGAAAGTAACCCAGTTAGGGCCGAGTGAAATTGTTACACTCAATCACTTTAACAACATCTGGCTGAGTATCGAAATTTTCAATTTTACTCTAGTTTCTGTATACCATAATTAACTCTCTTAAGTCCCAACCCTGAGGTTCAGGCAATACCAATCTCAAAATGGTACAGTTATGTTGTCCGTTTATTCTTCCTGTAATTACGCATTTGATCAATTCCTGCTTGCTCGAAGATGTCTTTCCTAACTGTTGGAAAAAATTCTTTGGTTTCACCTCTTCCTAAGACATCTAATCCTAACCCGTTTAATGAAATCAAACCAATATCTATTCTTCCAATGTTTTCGAAAATTTTGCGCGCTTATTTGGACAATAATGGCATCTTACCGTATGAGCAGTCTGAATTTCGTCTAGGTTTCAACTGTGCTACCGCCCTATTCCATATGACCGATGAAATTGTTAAAGCTATTAATGACAGTTTAATAACAGTATTAATTCTTCTT
This sequence comes from Oryctes borbonicus, assembly GCA_902654985.2. Lineage (NCBI taxonomy): Eukaryota > Metazoa > Arthropoda > Insecta > Coleoptera > Scarabaeidae > Oryctes > Oryctes borbonicus. The sequence continues at coordinate 6,452,874 of LR736861.1, read as the reverse complement.
AATCCAAGGCATTTGATACTATTAATCATTCCTTGTTGTTGGTAGTCCCTCGCTTTATTGGATTTGATAATTCGACAATTAGTTACATCTAGTATGCCCCAGGGAAGTATTTTGGGTCCCCTGTTATTCGCCATTTACAGCTAAGTGCTTGCAATATTGTCAATTTGACGACACGCAGCTTTTTTATTTTTTCAAACGTTCCAACGTTCATACGGCTATAATATTAACTGTGATTTTAAGTTACTTGTTTCTGAATCGGCCGTTCTGGTTTTTTGGGCGTTCAAAACAACGTGATTTAGTTTTACCTCACATTAAAATTGTTGTTAACAATATACCTCTACCCCTTTCTGATTGTTGCAGAAATTTGGGACATTACTTAAATACAAAGTTGCGATTCAAGGAGCATGCCTCTCGGCTTATTGGAAGAGCGTTCTGGAACCTTAAAATTTTATATGGAAACGAAGATTACTTTGAGAATAATATTGTGTGAGTCACTGGTGCTCTCACAGTTTAATTTCCCTGTATCGATAGTAGCGATAAACTTCGCAATCACCGCATGGCTATGATCTATTTATGGAATTCGTCTCTTACGCATTAAAATGGACATGCCGCTAAATACATATGTTTGACAGAGTTGCTTTGCATAGTATAAAATTCAACATTTCAAGAAACCAAGTTACTTATGTCGCAAGATAGTTTTTCGTGTAGATGTTCACAACATCAATGTTAGAAGCGGGGAGCTGTTAACACCACCACAAAAGATCATTTAGTTATAATATAGTTAAACTGTACAATCCTATTCCTACTTCGCTTAAGGTCTTGCCTATTCCATCGTTTTGTGCTCGATTGAGGGCTTACTTTTGCGGTAAATGTTTCTTGCTTATAGATCTGATTGCCTTCGTTATGTAGTTTGTGCTTTAATCGTATGATGGGTGATACTTCTCTGATAATTAACGTGCTTGCTCTTACGTTTCTGGTTTAGGAGGAGAAGCAGTTACTTGCGTTTTGCATTGGATTGAACCGTCTAGTTGTTTCCTTTTCCTTTTTTTTTTGTTGTGTACTTCAATATGTATATTATTATTTTTGAACTAATAAAGCACCTTATTATTATTATTATACATAAGAGAAATTGGGCGAGCTTTCTAATGAGACGTTTCACTCGTCTCTCTTGTTACTATTCAAAGCTTCGACATAATGAAAATTGTTAATTAATTATTACTACCTAAATGTTAAGAATGTGTCTTCGACGATTTTTCCCGCTCATCTTTCAAAAAATATTGGTAGTACCGAATTATTTCCAGTTATACCGGATACGAATGTACAACAGCATATATTATTACACATAGGTTTCGTTAATATTTCCACGTGTCTATCTTTGACCGTTTTTTAAGAAAATTTCAATGAATTTCGTCGTTTTATTGACAGGAGAATGAAAAGACAATAATTGAGCCACCGCTCACAAAATTTGATGATAATATCGTTTTGTGCTGATTTATGTAGTAAAAATACGTACTGTGCTCGTCAAAATGTCGCATTTTGAAAAATCGAAAAACTAGCGCTAAGTAAGGGTCTGCAACAGGTCTGATCTTGCTTCTGTCTTTAAAAGCGATGGTGGAGACAGCGTAAATTTGGTCCCCACTCTTCAATCCCGAATATCCTTAAAACGGAATGAACACAAAATTACATTTTTACAGCACAAATCAGCAAAAAACGTAGACATTTTTGAAATTCAAAAAATCGAAAGTGTGAAAGTCAACTTCACGTACCTTATTCCAATAGCTCATTTTAATATATTGAACTTTTGGTCCCAATGTCGATGTGAATTTCGATGTGTTGGTCGAATACTACGAATAATAATATAAATGTTGAATGTTTATGGTGTAGTTCTAACAAACGTAATTGCGAAATATATTTTTTCAAAATAAGCGGTGTCTCTTATTATTACCTCCAGTTTAATTTTCGAAAATGGAATTATATCCACATTATCCAATTTTTATTTTTCTCAACTTGTCTACCACAAACGGGTGTTTTTTGGAACTTTAAATATTCCTTTAATTTCCCTTTAACGTATTTACAAATCGCAGTTATATGTCCTTTAAAAAGTAACAAAGTCACCAATAGCAATTGTTAATTGATCATAATACACTATGACTAAAAGCAAATTAGAAATTATTTCACCAATCAATTACAAATTAATTTTACTGTAAGCAGCGTATTAAATAATCGTTTTCCATATGAGAAGAATAAACGTCACTTACAAGCCTAGAGGTCTTATTAATAGGATTAAAATAGCCTGGTAAATTTCAACGTTCGCGCCTTGGACAAAGCTCAAAATTTATAATCCGACTCGCACCCAACCCATTCGGTTACAGCTTCACGATGTAGAACATACGTACATAGGTATGTTTGCGTGCGTATTTCATATTCACGCCCTGAATTGCACACATGCAGAAACACAAACTCAATTCGGTTTAAACTCCTGCCGTTGACGTTAGTTTTCAATTAGCCGCTGGTTAAAGCGGTCCTCTGATTGTTACCGCAAGGGCGTCTTGATTGGGGACATCATGTACAGTGCACGTACAGATTAACACACAACAATGCCTACGCAAACGTAGATTGTCGCCACGGCATACTATCACCCATTCATATGAGGAACGTATGCAAGTCCGCAATAGAAAAACCACTGCCGAAGATTATCGAAACGAATGACAAGTAGAAATTAAAAGGAGAAATCAAAATCCTTTTGAAAAAGGATTAAAAATTGTCCCAAGCTAGTAACATATGCACGAGGCACACGCTAATTCTTCACCTATAAATGTGTTGTGAGAAAAATGTAATCAGCTTGTCCGAGAGGTTGTCAAAATGATGGTAGAATGGTGTAGACGTTTCAAGATCAAACTGAATGTTGAGAAATGCTGCGTACTTACGTATTCCCGTTCCTCTTTACCTTTTATATTCCCCTACCAGATCAAAGGTGCTAATTTATCACGTAGTCTTGTATTTAGAGACTTTTTGATACAACTCTCACCTTTAAATCGCTTATTAACAATATCTGTTCTGAAGCCATAAAATCTCTTGGTTTTATTATGCGTGGCTCTAAATATTTCAAGAATTAAATTATTAAAATCCTTATACTTCGCTTTTGTACTAAGCAAATTAGAATACGCTGTTCTGGTCTGGTATCCCCTATATGCCTGTGATTGTCTAAGTCTGGATCGCATCCATCGAAGATTTCTAAAATATCTCCCATATAAGATTGATGGAACATATCCTGAGAGGGCTACTCCGCAGGATGCATTGCTGGAAAAGCATAGCATGGTAGCTTTGCGTACGAGAAGGGATAGTGTTTGTGAGCGATTTCTACAGAAATTGTTGGGGAGTGACATCGACTGCCCCTTCTTACTTCAGCGGGTAGACTTTCTGGTGCCACGATTTAATTCAAGATTCGATACTTGTTTCATTCTTCCCTTTGCTGAGGACAAATATTATGCGGCGAGCTCCTACTTACACGCTTTGTAAGACAGCTAGAAGATGTGACTTGTTCAGGTAGGAGGAAGGAAGGTGGGAACAAGAGGAACTAATTTTTTGTATCCGTAGTTTTTTTTTTTACTTGTTTATTTTTTCTATGATTTGTGTATATATTATGTCAATTGTTGTATCCTATTTTGGGCCTAAGAATGTTGGATAATAAACGTGTGTTATTATTATTATTATTATTATTATTATTATTATTAAAACCTTTAAGAGAGAAAAGAAAGAAAGTTTTTGTAATGAGATTTATTTACAGTAAAATTAAATATAAAGATTAAAGGTATTTCAATATTCAACAATTCACCAAATTATTGGAGTCGGGTGACCGAGGTGGCCACGCTATTGGCCCATTTATTAGGAAAACGGCATAATGTAGTATGTCCAGATGCTTCATCGTGTTGAAAAAATATTGTTGCACGTTGTTGTAAAGAAATATCCTCTAGCTGTCCTGATAAAGATTTTTGCAAAAATTATTGCAATTTTCACCATTCAGTAATCTTGGAAAAAAAATATATGGACCAATTATCCTTTTTCTCAAAATACCTATACAAACATTCACAGACTAGCGTCATTGCTGATTCTGCCGACGTAAAATATGATAATTCTCATAATGCTAATAATGAAGGTTGTGGTGATTGAAAACTCCTTGCTGGTTGAAATGAACTTCACCAGTAAACAAAGCATTATGGAAAAAGTCAGAATTGTTCTAATGGTCACATGGTCACCTCCGAGATGCAGGCTGTAGGTGGTATGGATACAAGTTGTATCTTAGAAGACATTTCACAGAGCACAAGATTGGGTGTGACACCTTTTTCTTCAAAATAAACGTGTACTGGTGGTTCCAAATAGCATTTTGGATTGTCTCCACATCTAAATGATATAAGTCAAATAAACATATGGCAGCTCAGTTCTATTTTCTAAAAACACGACTTCGCTTGTGCGTGGTTTTGCTGTCGCCATAATCGAGTCATTCATTAATTTTTAATTTCAATTTTACCTGAAAACGGTATCACTTTCGGGATTTTAGTATTCTTAATTTTTGGCTCATTTTTAATACTAGAGCACATATCCGAGGGGTGGGGTGTGACCTTGTATATCTCCAGAGGCTCTGCTGCATTGGGATTCCTTAAATTTATTTACCTCATATATGAAGATGGTTCGTAATTTTTTTTTAATATCATGGCCTATATCAATAGTAGTAATAGTGGATAATTTTGATACAATTCTACTAAATACAAAGTATATACGTGCCTTTGAGGAAGATATCCTACAACGTGTATACTTTTATTATTATACACGTTAATCACTTTTGATCTTTTATTCACCTTCCCCAAGTATAAAATTTTTCATAAATAATGAAATATTTTCTGGTAACAGTAAATTTTAGGTTATATGAGGAGAACTCCAAAATTTCCAGGAATTAACCGCAGATAGCATTTGCCGTATATTTCAATTTGATTATCTTAAACTTTGACATTTAGTATGAAAAACACCAATGACAGAAAAACAGTCGGTCGCGTTGTTTAGTGTTAATAGCGTTTCAAAGGAATCAATGTAGTGAAAAAAATTGAAATTTCTCGTGCGATGATTTTTTCCGATTTTAAAAATGGCTTAACTCAACAATATGGACTTGATTCTGCCTTTGGTGATGAGGCACCATCCAAAACCACAGTTTATGACTGGTTTGCAGAACTTAAGCGTGGACGTACTAGTATTAGTGACCATCAAACTCTGTTGTGCAATGATTGAACCTGATCGACATGTGACATATCGAGAGATAGAGTCGTTGGATTCTACACAATCAAAGATCAAAAAATGGCTCGTGTAAATTGGTGCAAAAAAAAATCTTTCAAAAATTCAAACGCGGTGCTTCTGCTAACGTACACAGTATCGTAATAGGCGACGAAACATGGATATATTCATTCGAATCAGAAACAAAATAACAATACACCGTTTGGGTGTCCCAAAGTGAACCAAAACCAACAAAAGTTGTTCGTTCACAAAGCGTTTAAAAAAAAATGGTTACTTCTTCCTTCCGTAAGACTAGGCCTGTTGCTACCGTTACTCCTGAGGATCGAAAAACAATAAATGCTGATTGATACATAACAATTTGTTTGCCTCAAGTCTTCGATGAAATCAGAAAAACAGTAGACATCAGCACATCGAATAGTCGATTAATTAAAGGAGAATAACGTTGAATTAATTACTGTATTCGCCTGATTTAACACCTAATGACTTCTTCCTGTTATCTTTTGTCAAGTAGTGAGGGGCCTTCGACGCCGGAAGAGGCCGTTGAAACATTTAGAAGGCATCTTTCTGAGGTTTTCTTTTCTTTTTTCGGAAATTTTTAGAGTTCTCCTCGTATGAGCATATCTGTTAAATCAAGCACATGTGAAATTTGAAAAAATATACTAATTATATGACAATTGTATAGTTACTTTGCTAATATTTGATTAATAATTAAAACACCTTCCAATTCATCAAAAATTTGCATATCGGGCATTGTATAATAAAATTCCAAGATATTACGTGTAAATTTATGCATTAAACAATAAATACAATTTGATCAAAACACGATACGTGCTCGCTCGTATTCAAACGTACGATTTATTGGTCTCACTTATACACATTCAGTGTGAAATATTTCATTTCAGTAAGATTTATTCTACGTGTTTTCCACTAATTGAAAGTTAAAATAGTATATTGTTCGCCTAGAAAGTATCCGGAATTTATTATTTTTCTTAATTTTAATATATTTCTTTTTTGTTACATCCTAAGACAAAAGTAATGCATCAAGTAGGTTGTGCCGACTCTAGGCCATGGCAAAAATCATGCAACAACACCAGCTGCCAAATATTGTTGATTATCAACAGGCTTAATATTTGTGAAATAATGTCGCAAATAGAAAGAAGAAAGTTGGTGGAATATTTGTATAGAAAAGGTGTTCAAAACGTTAAAAAAATAGTGCAATTGACTGAACTCGGAAAAAGTGCAGTATATGAGACAATAAAAAGGATAAAAAATAGGAGAGATATGAGCCATGGACCAGTTTCTGGAAGACCGCGTAAGATTAGCGGAAACAATTTAAACGCTTTAGTGACTTTAGGACGTCAAAACCCGCACCTAGGGCTAACAGATTTGGAAATCAACGTCAAATAAGAGTGTGTCCAGAAATTGTCCCCATTTCACTGAGAAGACAAGGTTACTTATCAAGGAAACCAAAAAAAAAAATCCCTGCAATGACACCTCTACAAAAGCAACGAAGAATGGATTTTTGTCAACGATTTCGAGACGATAATTTTAGTGATGTTTTTACATCTGACGAAAGTTGTTTTCAGATTGGTGCAAATCTTTTAAAAATCCTATCAAGAGAAAATGTTACCGTTCAAATTTTCAAATTTCCCATAAAAATAATGGTATAAAAATGGCTTTCTGTATAATATGTATAATTGATGGCACCGTTAATAGTGCAAAGTATTGTGAAATTCTTCTTGAAACGGCTCGTACTTTATATGCCGAAGGGTGGCGTTTTCAACAGGCAAGATGCCATACTTCTGCCTACACTAAAGCTTGGATGCTAGAACAAAACTTGGCAACAGTTCCATGGCCAGCAGCTTCCCCAGATCTGAGTCCCATCGAAAACATATGGGGACTAATGAAAATTGAAGTAGAACGAGCAGCACCACGAAATAAAGAAGATTTGATTCGGTCAGTTTTACAAGCCTGGACCACTATCACCGAAAAGTATAGCGTTGACCTCGTTTCGGTATTACCTGAACATTTAGTTAAGTGTTTACAGTTAAATGGAGATTGTATTAGTGAATGAGATGAATTATTTGTTGTGATTTTATTATTCAAGTAATAAAAATACATACCGTAAAATTATAGCTGTGCTTTTTGTTTTCCGGATACTTTCTAGACAGACTATAGTTATGAAGAACTGCAAGTATTCATTGTTTTGGACAATTGAAGAAGTAAATATTCCAACACCTTTAACCTTCAGAACTTCAACCAATTGCTTTAATTGGTTTTCGATCTCATGTCCTAATATACACTTTACAAGTTATCGATTCTTAAAAGTATTTGATCCTCAAAATTAATAATTCTTGCTGTCATTGATTTCATTGCTATTGCCGTATTGTGACAATACAATAAAACCATTATGACATTACTGTCAATGTATTAGAAAGTAATACGTATATTTGGCAAGTTTTACTTCAATTAACTTGGTACAATTAGTAAACCGACTAGCATGCAAAAGAAGAGTAATTCAAGCATCGAGTAAGCTAAACATTTTCAATATTTACATATGATTTGTAACGTAGCTCTTCTGTTATCATTTCAGGGGCAAGAGAAGACCTCTTGCGAAGAATTACTCCGTGCAATCAACAGGCTCGGTAGGATCTAGGGACACAACTGCGTCATCTACCGAGAACATCCAGCGGAATAAGATTCAGCTAAATATACACGATAAGACACTAATAGGAATCATTTCTGTAAATTTCGCAATTTTTTTGGTATTAATATGGTTGTTGGTTAAATTCTCACCTTTGTGGTTAGATTGCCAGAAAATCCTATCGGGGGAAATAGACATAGATGACCATACAGATGATTCTTATTTATATTATGACTGATAAGAAAAAATATAATAAGGTTACCAAGATAGCCATTTAACTCATGATGAATAATTTTTATTTTAATTGTGTTTTACAATTGTAAACTATACATAAACTAAATGGCAAGAAATTAATATTCGAAATTGAAAATGAAAAAATAAGAAAATGAAAATTTACTAAAAAAATATAGGATATAAGTATACGAGAATGAATACAAAATTCCATTGAATATAAAAGAAATATTTGACTTTAATGGTGCTCCAAATCGACAGAATATTTTCGTCCACCCTGTATAATTTTCAGGGGTTACCATCAAGTCAATAATAAATTCAATTTAAAATATCTAAATAGATGGTTCGTACAGTTACGATCTAAATGTGTTGTTGCGCATGTGCATGACTCTTCATCTATTTTTGAAGGTCCGAGCCTCCACTACTTTGCTGTATGACATTTTTTTTGTGTCACCCAGTATACAGTGTTCGCACCATAGTAACTTATTTTTGTTTCCTCAGTTTTAAAGTAACTGCGTGCATCATTAAAAGCCAAATTTAAATTAGGTACTTACTTCTGGATTTCGTTCCAATACTCAATATTACAGCGTTCACTTAACTGAACATGTTTTCGCAGTAATTTTTAGAAAATCTCCACATTATGAACAAGAGAATATTTTGCATGCTTTTAAAGTGTCGTGAAAAATATCACATTGCTAGGAAATAAACTTGATGTTAACACAAATCACATCTTAGAAAAACATTTATTTGAGGGAAAGCTAGGTAAAATAAATTACGTACGCCAGAGCGCAGTATTATAAATTATAATAATATTTATAAAAAAAAATAAAATAAATTACAATATAATTTTTAACGTACTGTTGGGCAGTCAATTGCATAAGTTACAAAAACGTACTAAACCTAAGGTTGGATATCGAAAGTTAACAGATGATACATTAAACCGGGACAAGAGTAAGATATGAACCTGTGCGAAATTAGCCCCGCGTTTTTCGAAAATTGAAATTCTGACCGTTGTTCCAGGTTATTCCACGTTTGTTCTACAGTGTTCCGAAGTATCGAAAGAATGTTAAAATCAGCCAAACAAATTAGAAGATACGATTTTTTACCTAGCCCCCCCCCCCCCCCCCCCTTACAGCACTCCTTATTATGGCTCCAAAGATCGAGAGCGATATGGAAGCGTAGCTTTACTCTGGCTATGCTATCATGCTATCATCAGAATTCGGCAATTAAAATCGGCTAAAATGGTACCTATTTTAAACAAGGAAGATCAAAATGACATCAGCCACTCTCGTCCTATCAGTCTTTTAAGCTGTATAAGACCACCGTCAACATTACAGAGATTAATAAACTATATCCCATCTAAACAGAACACATCAGAAAATGCCTAAGAACAATAACCAAAAAATAATGCTAAGATAGCTTAACTTCCTCATTGTATTGATGGAATAATTCACGGCAAACGCAACAAAAGGAGAGAAAAAAATTACACTAACACACGGACATGTTTCTGCCTACCCGGCGTCATCAGCATGGTTTCGAGAGTATTTCTTATCTCTACCTTCTATCGCTGTTGCCTCACAGTTAATGCCACAACTTTCAAAACGACAAACTCGACATTTCTTGGCGCCCTCTAGTGCCAAAGAAACGCATGCCTGCCGTTCAGGAAGCAGCGACATAAACCGGGTACTGTTCCCCAAACCATCCCTGTGAGGCAACAGCAATAGAAGGTAGAGATATGAAAAATACTCTCGAAACCACGCTGATGACGCCGGGTAGGCAGAAACATGTCCGTGTGTTAGTGTATTTTTTTCTCTCTCCTTTTATTGCGTTTGCCGTGAATTATTCCATCAATACCATGAGGAAGCTAAGCTATCAGCATTATTTTTCGATTATATCCCATCTGTATCGTAACGCTGATTCTGGAGTGCCTTGCTTCGCTTGCGAGGTATAGGATCAATGGAGTTTGTTTAAATTGATTCAAATCTTACCTTTCCACAAGAAAACATTATGTTAGCATTGACAATTGCTTTTCGGGGGGTGAAGTCGCGGAAAGGGGCGTCCCACAGCGATCTGTTCTAGGCCAACCTTGTTCCTACTTGTCGTTAATGAGCTTCTTAGGAGGGTCTACACGGATTTCGCTGCTTGGTTTCTTTGAAAGTTAACATTTTGTTTCTCATTTTTTGATACTCTGTATATTAGAGTGTGATGTATCTCAAATCACCTTGTGTATTATTATTATTATTATTATTATTATTAACTTATAAGAGATACGATTCTGAAACTTTGGAACAATATTCAGAACAACTCAAACAATTTCGATTTTTAAAACAAAGCGGGTTGGACGAAAAAATCATATTTTTCGGTTTTGACTCTTTTTTTTTAGAAACTTTGGAACAATGTAGAACAAACGTAGAACAACAACCGCCAGAATTTGAATGTTCAAAAAATGGAGTTAACTCGCACATGCAAGATATAATAAACGCCTCTTAGAGGGTACATTCCATCTTGTCAAAACTAGAAGAGTTGGATCAATTCTATTTGACGTTTAGATGTTGAGGGTACCATATAATGGGTGCGGGAATTAATGGGGGCGTAATATACAACGATTTCATCAAGGCTTGTTTCTTGTTGCAATCGCTATAAAAAAAATACAATACATTTTTTTTGTATACATGTATATTTATTTTCTGTTTATTATAATAATATACACAGTAATGATGCAGATAATAAGGTACGATGTATTTAGCTATGTTTTCTATACTCTCTATAGGTAACTGTATCTTTCTAATGACATTAAAGAAGTTATGAACATCAAGTGTCATTACACAGAAGTGTAAGACTACATGTTACAATTTTACATAGTATGTACAAATGTTAAGGGAAATTAAAGTTTCTGGTGCAACTATTCCAATAGTATTTCGAGACCTAATGATCCAACCTATATTGCTATAAACTGAATCAATCATATTGCATAACCCATATGCATAGAAAAAGTACTTTAGTAACCTTTATAAAGGCATACAACACAGCCTCTAGAAAGAATTTAGAATTATTATTACTGGAAGTTTTCATCATGGTATGCCAGTTTCCTTAATCAGGTGCATCGAATAAAAGAAAAATTGTTATCTTTCGACACCATGTCGTGATACGCCCAACGTCTCGTGTCCGAAAAAGTATTAGTTGTTACTAAATTTAATTGCTACTAACTTTTTCTTGCGATTAAATTACGTCCTAAAATAAATATTGCAAGAAAGGTGATAAATAATGTTCGCCACTATTCGTGCCCTTCACGGAATTAGCAGAGACTCGTGTTTTGCCGACTATCGGAGAAACCAGTGGGCAACGCGAACCCATTCTCATGAGACGAATAAACACGAGTCTGTCTAGTTTCTGCTAATTTTATGTTGGATGGTAGTGAGAAAGCTTTCTCAAATCGTAACGTATTCAGTGGGTCATCATTAGTATAAATATCGTAATTGCTTCATTACTTTTTGAACCATCGTCGACCAAGTCAGAAAGAAAGTGTGAAATATGGAAAAATCAAGCATTGCACTTATAACGTTCCTTACAAATCAAGGAAAGTCTATTCAAACCATACTAGCAGAGATGTCATCGATTTACAAGGATTCTTGCCTCGGAAAAACTGCGGTTTGCAAGTTGCACGGCCTCTTTAAGCAGGCAACCTATCGAAGTGATCACTCCAAAACTTATTCAAAAAGTTAAAAAATTGGCATTGGGAGATGCTCGACTAAAAGAAGGAACAACTCGCAGAAATGATTGATGATCTGATACGACACTTTTTTAATTTTTTCATGATTACGTTGGCATGACTAAGATCAGCGCAAGCTGGGCACCGAGAACGCTCACGCCGACGCAAACACAACGACGCGTGAAATGCTCCCACGCGTTTTTGGACTTCTATAATGAAAACAAGGATGCTGTATTGAGCCAAATTGTAACTGAGGATGAAACTTGGGCTCAGCATTATGAACCTAACTTCAAGCAGGATTCCATGCAGTGGCATAAAAAGAACACACAGGAATTGGAGGTATCATAGTTAGCCGGAAAATTCATGGTGACGTTTTTTTTGGGACTCCTGTTGGTAGATTACAAAGATAAAGGCGTTTCCATAACTGGAGAATACCACGCTTCGATCCTGGAGGGGTTAAAGAAGGCTTTAACGAAAAAAGAAAGATCGAATAAACGAAAGGTGTCCGTCCCTACATAACAATGTTCCCGTCCATAAGAGTCGTGTTGCACTGGTTGCTCTGCATGAGATGAGCTTCGATATTTTGTATCACCCAGACTAGTCCAAATCTGGTTCCAAGTGATTTTGTTCCTGTTCCCAAAAATAAAAAGAGAACTACGTGAGAAGAAATTTACAAGTGATAAAGAAGTAAAGCACGCAATTTAGGCGTATTATTTTTTCTCCTTTTCCCCCAATCCGAAAACTTAAAAACGCCCCCCCCCCCCCCCCCCCCCCCCTATACATCTATACACTTGGCGACGTTTATTCTGAGCAGAACTGCCCAATAAAAACTTAATAGTGGAGCGAGGGGTTAGGAATATAATTTATATAGTTTCTATTCGGCATTGCGTACCAAGAAATTAATAAAATGAAGTGGAGAAGCACTTGTTACCTACGAGAGTAAGATCAGAGATCAAAATATGAAGAAACATCGGACCAGGTTCGAGTCCGCCTGGGAAAACAGTAACAATGAAAGAGATTTTTCAGCGCATGGGAAAAATTCTAGCAATGATGCGGAGAGTTTCTTCACTGTAAGAAAAAAGAAACAACGAAACGGAGAAATTCTTCACCGCTGCGGGGAAAACCGAGGAATCTTTCACTGAAACTGGGTAATTTTTTACCACGAGAAAAAAATGTTAGCACCGAAAAGGAAACATTGTTCAGCGTGGGGGCAAGCGGAACATATGTAAAATGGAAAATTTTTGTTGCTATTCAACTTTGTTTACCACGTAATGTTGTTGAAGTAACACAACTTTGTCGATTCTCACTACTTGTACAAATAGACACGAAACAGTGTTTACACGTTTGGTATATGGCGTCTTACTCATGTACACCTATGTATATTTTCTGAAAAAAAAGCTTAAATACATTCTCACTGACAGCAAATTTGCACGAATTTTTTATGGTTATTTTGATGATGATCACATTGATTGGTGCGATTAACACCCTATTTAGCGGTTTTTTTGACGCCTCTTTAACTGAGATAATTTTTAATTTTTAGTCCATTATCCTAGTGCAATGATTCAAATTTTATTCGATCGAGTATTTCTTGAAGCATGTCGATTTTTTTTACATCAACTACAAGCTCTGCAAAATCAAATTGAAATTTCTGCTAAATTTGATCCATATTGCTATTTTCTTTAATGGGGTACTCTGCGTATTTTTCGCAGAATCTGATAGGGAAGCTCTTCTAGCTTCCTTTTAAATCTCGGAAGCGTGTGACAAAGTACCATTTTATGATGGTTTTCTAATATACTTTCATGGGGAACCGCATCAGTCGGTATGCGAAAGAATATGTATAGGAACATTACCAAGTCTTCATGCGAAGAATACGTTCTATGGGCAAAATTAAAACAAAAATCAATTTCTCCGAGCTTTCTTAAAAATAATTAGTAGTAAATGAATAATGAATTTTATTATCAAACTTTTTGACATAGTATATTTGGCGATTTATTTCAATGTCATTATTATTATTATTATAAAATGCTGCAAATATTGATGATATTTTTCATATGGATTGCAGAGATTGATTCAGATCAAAAGCAAACACTTTTAATAGCTACCTTCCCGGCACATCAAATCAGATCTACCAGTTAACCTAGATAAGTATACGTGGTTAGTACAAGGGGTAACTTATATGGGTGATCGAAGTCTTTCTCCACACACGCCACTGTTTACAATATAATTTATTCGATCGGCTTGTTACAGGAACACAATGGCAACCCCTAATAACCGGCTTCATATATTCAGCACACCCCTTACTCCCACTGTAATCAAATACCTCGTCGACTTGATTCACATGTATTCCATAATTAAATTTTGATGTGACTGTTCAAATGGAAATGCGATTCTCTATTCATTCCCTTCGTCCCTGTCGCACTCACCCGTCCTCGCGCGAGGAGACTATTGCTAGGTTTGTGAATTACCGTTGTTAAATTTATCATTTGCAATTCTATTTTTTTTTTGCTTTATTTCGCATTTAAATTCTTGAAATGGTAAAAATTGTATTCGTTACCATTCTTATTGTCAAATGTAAAGGTTTGTTTAAACTGGCAAAGCTGTGGGCTTTTAAGTTCTGTTAAATTCCAAACAGTTTAGAAGTTAGAAAGGAAAAGTGCTTCGAATAAAGTTGCTTAGTTTAATTAAATACTGTCAACTGGGGTGAAGTCGATCAGACCTGGTTTTTTCAGGTTTTTAAACCCGTATAATCGACTGAGGAACAGCCGGAATTCTGGAAATAAAAACTACAAAAATCAAAAATTTGCACAAATTTGATTCCATAAAACTAGACAGATTTTAACCGTTCTAAGTGATAAGAAATATATGCAGCAGCTTCCTTACAAAAAATTAGAAAATTTACTTTTTGTGTGATGTTTGTAAAAAAAATAAAAATAATAATAACGAATTGAAGTCAATCACATGGCTCTCGAATTTTGTTCGGTTTTGAGGTTTTAGGTTAGCAATCGATCTTTGATGATTTCCTCAAATGAATTATGTTTTCTATGGTGCGAGGTATTTTCTCACAAAACGCCATAGATAAAGGTCAAAATTGCAACGTATTTTTATTTTAAAGCATTTGACAAACAAACGCCTCAGGATCTAGCTCTATGCGAGATAGAGAGTGATACGTCGATATACTCACGCACATTTAACGCTGAAACATTTCTGAAAAGAAAAATCAATGACTGTTTAAAGCGCGCTCAAGAAATAAATACTTCTCTGTTGTATATGCGTGTTATTGAAAAATTTACACCCAAATGTTGCTATAATTTTTTAATTTTATATATTTTTTATTTTCCGATTGATTGCCTTCATCCTAAATAATTCTATATAATCTATATCATATACGGAATACATATTGTTTACCTTACTGACTTCAGTAAAGCGTTTGATAAGATTAATCACAATATTTTTGTGTAAATTGGCTGGGGTTGGTATACTCAGTGACCTATTGAGATGGATATCATCCTATATCCCCAATCGGCTACAAAAAGTGAATGTTAAAGGATGTCTCCGTGTGTTGTAACAACAGGGATTCTTCAAGGGTGCCACTTGGGTCCCATTTTTTTCCTCGTTTATATTAATGTCATTAGTACCTGTTTCAAATTCTCTAAGTAATTGCTTTATGCGGGCACTTTAAAGATTTTCTCCCATATCGTAAGTCCTGCCGATTATCTCAACAATTTTTTTAATTATTACCGATCGAACGGACTGTTTTTGCATCTTTATAAATGTCGAATAACTCCCAGAGATTGGGTTACGTAGACAAAATGAAAAACTTAGGTATAATATTCGGCAGAAAAATGAAGTTTTTTTCTCATTTCGATTATATCTCTTCAAAATGTCATCGTGTGCTCGCCTTTCTCTAAACATTTTAAATCAAACAAATCAATAAAAATCTTATACTCGATTGTTTCCAAAAAGATAAATTTTGCTATTATTATTTGGAGTCCACAGTATGTAATTCATGTCATTAGATTGGGAAAATTATAAAAAAAGGCATTGCTTATAATATATTGTCAAATTGAAGTCTCGCTCTATCACACAACGAATGGGGATATACCAATCATACCGTGCATTCAAAGCGGCCAACTTAACAAATACTGGATCCCCATCAGCGCAGGCCGCAAAAAAAGACAAGGTATCAAAAAAATTAATAAACGAACTGGCTCCATGTAAAGCAATTCTGAATAATTTAGAATGTCATGACGACGCGTGGCCCTTTTTACTACTCGTCAATACGAAAGAGTTCCCTACCTACAAAAAGATAATCCATGTGCCCCATTGATTTATCTACAATCAAGAAACATCTCCAAGACATGTAGTGAAAACGAAGGGGAAAACATATCGTTTCCACTGCTTTCGATTCGCACTAATCATATATCGTCCACTTTATTAATTTAGCACATCTGTAGCTTGTTATATTTGCTGTTACATATTTTCCACCTCTTTGTAAGTTACTTGTTAAATCGTTACAAAACTGTAACAATATAATTGCCATAAATGAGTGAATACAGAAAAAAGAGTTTGTTTTATCTGCAGTCGTTCAATATTCAATGTTCTATCGTCTTTCTTTTTCTTTTCAACAAAGGGCAATATATTTGATTATTACTACGTCAAGTTCGCTAAACATTTAATACATTTGGATGTTTCATAGCATATCTTTCTTTGGTCGTCAGAATTGTTGACGTATACGACGAATATTCACACAGAAAAAAATAACGTAGAAAAACTTGATGAACATAGATGCGTCGCCTATTATATTTAGTCAAAATTAGCTAGATAATTAAATTTGATAAATGAGCCCTTTGCAATTTGTTGCTTTTGCTAATTTTATTTGTCTATCAAAATAGTTAAGTACATAATTTTCAAGATAAATGGGATGGATTAAATGCCTACTCTTTATGAGCATTTTATACATGTTGTTAGATCTTCGTATGTCGGCTAAAACTTTAGTTATTTTTATAGAATTTTGTAAGTAAATGAATCACTTTTATATAATCTAATTAAAATACATTTTAACCATTAAATATGAATCAGCTATATATCTATCTATATATTAGGCCATTTAAAGAATAACCAAAAAATATAATGCTAAGATAGCTTAGCTTCCTCATGGTATTGATGGAATAATTCACGGCAAACGCAATAAAAGGAGAAAGAGAGGCATTTTCTGGCATTTTCTGATGTGTTCCATTTAAAGAATGTTCGTCGGTTCGTTTCCATCCATTTCGTAATTGCAATTAGCTATTGGAACTACTATTTTTTGTGCATAAACGTCTTTAGAATTTTCCACAAAAAATATATAGGGTGTTCTATTCAAAATTTCATACATATTAACCTTTGAAGTGTAACAGAATTTATTGATCAAATAGTTCTGACATAAGCGTAGTAATGAAATTTGTTTTAAAATGGTAATTTGTAAACCTATCAAAATAGATCGGTTTTATATCAAATTAATTGCTGAATTCAAATGTTTTATACAAGTTAAGGCAATTCATTTAAGAAGATTAAATGTATTTTACTTCCGGTGAAACCGGAAGCTGAATAGACCTGCCGATATTTTCTAAAAGTTAGCTCCCTCGAACAAAATAAGTCTGCAAATTTACTAATTTTGGACCTGAATTTTATTTTCTTATCAATTGTAAAAGTACTTGATGTTTCAATTGTTCAAGTAATTAGAATGTTCCAAAATTGATATAACTTCTGTGAGTGAAAATGATTTTCTCCAGTCAATTTTAAAACTGAAAAATAAAAACACTGCCGGTTCTGATCAAATATCGAGTTTTATGATACGCGATTGCAGAAATATTTTTCTCCGCCCATTAAAAACCACATTCTATTTATCTCTCCGTACTTCTTCGTTTTCCGCACCATGGAAATTAAGCAGAGTATGTTCAATCCTGAAGTTTGGCGACGTGACCAATGTATGCAACTACAGGCCCAAATCCATTCTTTGCAATTTCTGAAAAGTTTACGAGAGAGTTCTGTACAACTACCTTAGTCCGCATGTAATGAGAATTATTTTTGATCTGAGCCGACTTGGTTTTATGCGGGAGCGCTCTACCGCCACTAACTTGATTTATGCAATATATTTCGGACGTCATAGATGCTCAGGGTCACGTGGATGTGGTCTACACTGACTTCGAAAAAGCTTTTTTTAACCTAGATCATGCCATATTACTAACTAAGCTGAATGAAGTAGTAGTCTGCGATGCACTGCTAAATTTATTAAAATCGTATTTGGAGAATCGGTAATTTTTTTCTCTTATAAAGGCTATACCTCTAACTTCCTGCCCGTTCCATCTGGTGTTCCCCAGGGGTCCAATCTGGGACCACTTTTATCTTGGTATTCATCGATGATCTAGTTGAGCCGTTAAATTGTGAATGCTTACTTTTTGCCGATGACGTAAAACATCTTTCTTAGATGACGCCGTGCACGCTCTCCAAACTAACATAAATTGAGCATATGGATGGAGTATCGCAGTCAGATTACTTCTTAACATCTCAAAATGCAAAGCAATAAGTTTTTTACGAAAGAAGAAGTTCATTGCTTATGACTACTCCCTGCAGAATGAAATTCTGTCTCGATCTGAAGTTGTGACTGATCTAAGTGTCATTTTTTAATCCCAACTTAATGTTCCTCGCATTACAACAGCAGTTTCCAATGCAAATAAAATGATGGGCTTCGCGTTACGAAGTTCCAAGCAATTCCATCATGTCTCTACTATGCTTACTTCGTTCAATTCTCTTGTAAGACTTGGGATTGCGTATGCCGCATTGGTTTGGAACCCAATTTATTTTGTTCACGGAGTAAGACTAGAGAATGTACAAAAGAAGTTCTTGAAATATCTCTCCTTTCGGACTAGTGGGGCGTACCCACAACGGGGTTACCCACAGGATTAACTTTTAGCCACATTTAAGAATTGTTCCTTTTTAACTAGACGTTTCGTGCATGTTCTAAAGTTTATTTCGTGTTGCTCATGATAATATTTACTGTCCCCAAATCTTTATCTTTTTATTATTTTTTTATTATTATTTTTTATTATTATTTTATTATTAATCTCTTCGAGAGGTTACAGTTACTGGTCCCAAGATAATTTGCGCGGTATCCGTTAACTTTTTGCACTCCAAAAACTCGTTCAAACGTACTATTTAGTCCCATTAAATTTATTTGTGACGCATGTAACAGCATCAACTCTAGATGCGGTATATTTTCTTGTACCTTAGGCGCCCTTGTCCGAGTCTTTTTGTTGATGCAATTTTTTAAAAAAGTTTTAAGTTTACGTTTTTCTTATATATTTTTTATAATTACGAAGGTTTACGAGTTTTACCTAATAATTTCTGAACCGTTTGGAATTTGTCTCAACAAAATCTCAGTTGGCATTTAAAACACAAACCTTTACCAATTGAAATAAAGCTCAATTCTTGAGAATAAGGGTAATAGTTATGGTACCCCTTTTAAACGTTAGTTGTTTGTTTAATTCCGCAAAAAATAGCTTTCTGAGATGAATAAAACGATTTATTATAGAAATCAGACAACTGCAAAATTTAATTCTGTTATTTTAAATGTAGCAACAAATTGTAATTTAATATTAATCATATTACTCTGTGACAATTTCCGTTCAAAACAGTTAATTTGAAAAGGTTTTATGTTTTTTTATGCATTATTCGTTATTTGTGTTTTACATTCAACTATGTCCGACTTTCATCGCTCTCTATAAATGCTACTATTCAAAGCTATTAAAATTAACTGTCCGCTTGAACTGTTAAAATCTTAAATTCTTTAAACGAACTTAACGATAATTTATCTAATTCAAATATCATTTGATGTCATTTGACGTAAACGCTTCAAATTCGTTACATATTAAAAAATTCTATACTTTTACTATTATTATTATGTATATAATGATATTATTACTTACTCTAAAATGATTTCTCTAACACGTTATCGTAGACGAATATTATATTTCATGCATATCACAGATCTTATTATTATTAAATAAACTTATTACATATTAAAAGTACTTCAGTCATACATAATTTGCGACCAAAAACGCGAATAATTTAACAATACGTTGTATTTAGTTAACGTATTATATATTCATTACTCATTTTTTCCAAATTTATAATTATGTATGACATACATTTATGAAACTATTCACATCGAATTTGCCGAAACAAGCAACGAATAATCTCTAATCTTCGTGTACGAAGTAGCCGATAGTACTTATTTCTCTTACTAAACATCTCAATATCTTATAGGTTATTCGGAATAGGATGTTTTATCCGAACCGGTATTGGAGCTGGGTGACGAAGCGGTTGCTTTATCCGTTTGGTACAGATCGTGATGGGGTGGCATCATTGATATGTGATAATCCGCCGGCGGCCTTATAACCGTGGATAAATAACCCGTTCCGGCATAAGGTGCCGAAAGGAATCTACGCGAAGGACTATATCGATGGAAGCTGGGCGGAGGTCCTAACGGTGAAAATGCAGACGGTGTAGGTTGCATTTCTTCGGTATTGTTGCTAACCATCACCTCCATTGCTTGTAGGACGTCCCCTTTACATCTGAAATAGAAAGGAACACGAACATAATTTTTACGAAACAGAATAAAATCAATTGCTGAATAGAATTGGCGATATTAGCATTTTGTCCGAAATTAGGAAAACCAGCCGAATGCTAAAAAAATCTATTTGCTACTACCGACTGCGTAAATTAATTATTACTGCCTTGATGCAACGGAAGTAAGTACGATTTACGGGTTAGGTACTTTGGTTGCCTTTTACGTAGAATATAATTACTACCTTTAATAAGAAGTACGCACATCGATCATAAGATCAACCGTCCTGGGTTAATTAATTTATTAAATTTGTGCGGTGCGGAGTGTGCCGATACTTTCGTGTTGTTTGAATGAAGCACTTTTAGCACTGCTCGAAGTATTTTAAGGGCTTCAAGCACTAAACAATGAGCACTTTGTATTTGATATTTGTATTAGAAATATTTGACACTTGGTGCACTTTTCGTAAATAAAATGCTTGTTGTTTTTCTGAGTCAGTGCTTGATATTTGAAGCATTTTACTAAAGTGCTTTATCCGACTCTGATTTAAAGTACCTTTCATTACAGAAAAAATGCACCTACGTGGAACTAAACCTATTCTTGTGAGTGTAGAATAAATTTAAGTATATTGTCACTAGACCAAATATGTTTGTTCATCAATATGCCCCGATGAATGCTTCATATGTGAAAAAAAAAATTGTCAAGAACGCTTTATTGTTCGTCTAATATAGAAACCATTGACAGTAATTAGCGTTTGATCGGCAGTAGGTAAGAACTCCGTCATATAACGACGCTACAATAAAAACGTATGAAAGTCTGTTTTCAGAATTAACGGACATGTCCCGTGTGGAAGTTGTACTACTGCGAAAGCTTCAACATCTGCCTTATTTTCAGCTGTCCATTGTGTTACTCGGAACTCCCGAACTCCGAATTTCGGGCAATGATTTAACAGATTATATATTGTTGTAGACTTCCGCGGTCGTTGTTTTCTTTTAAAGAATTTGGGTTTTCGGGTTGAAACCGCGTCGTAATTGCATGAGAATGCCGACGTTTCGCTCTCAATTGAATGGAGCTTCTTCTGGGCTGCTGCATACAATTGAGAGCAAAGCGTCGGCATTCTCATGCAATTACGATGCGGTTTCAACCCGGAAACCCAGATCCTTTAAAAGATTTAACAGATTCGTTGTTGAATCGTACATTTTCTAGCGTCACACTATTCCGAAGGTAATTTCTGATAATGAAAACTTACTTGAAAATATTTTGATAATTGCTTTTTTTATCACCATCAATATAATATTTAACTCACCTTTGTAAAATAGCTTCGACATCGGATCTCCTCCTTCCCGGAAATACTCTCAACAATACATCAACAGGAGATCTTTGATACTGCGGTTGAAAATGAGGCATATGAGGGAAGGGGTGGTAATGTAACAACGAAGGAGATTGTTGTTGGGGTGGGGTTTCTGGAGACGTTGTTTTTTTCAAGGATAAATTTTCTGGAGCCTCGGATTCGTTTTCTTCTTCTACGTCTAAATCCGGATCGGGAGAAGTGACGGGATCAGGCGATGGTGTATTCAGATTGAGAGGCTGTTGGGTTTGCATTGGCGAACTCTGTCGTGGCCGTTTTAAATCTTCCTGATCCGAGTCCGAGTCATCTAGCTGGCATTCTTCGGTAGATATTCTTGGACGTTTAGGATCTGCAACAAAGAAAATATCTTTTTTTACATCTGTACGATAAAATAAAATCAAACGGAAATTGATGAATATGTAATTTTTTCTATTCTTTTGTTTATGTATATTATTTTAATTTCAAGCTTTCTAATTTAATATTATATCTGGCTTCGTTTATGTGCTACACTTGACAGTTCTATTCTACCGTATCTCTAATACCTAATGTTCTCATGAAATTGGGGGCCTCTCACTCTTTTCGTTGGACTAATGTAGGCTCACAGTCACTACATGCAACTTCTCAACAGAAATTGATGGGATTGCTAAGAAGGTTTTTGAGTGTTTTTTTTGCGAACTGAAACATACGTTCACATATGGACCACTAATAACTTGACTACAATCAACTCTTTATACCGGTTACAATACAATCAATAATTGGGGGCTCAATATAACCAATATCCTCGTACAGCGACGAGCTACTAACAAAATGCGTTTTTTTTAAATTATTTTTTTAAACAAAAAACTCTCCCCTATTTTTGCACTCGTGTGCTAAATGTTTTAAGTTTACTAACAGAGTGAGGATGGCGTTGAACGGAAATGGTCCCATGTTGTGTCGCAATATCGCTAGCGGACTGTTAACTTGTCTCCACCAGATCCTCATATATCCAGTTGCTCTATGTGTAAGACAATGCATTTGTCGGAAGATTCATACAATGGGCGCCACCCGTTCCCAAATTTATTACCAGTATTGTTATATTTAACACAATTATGAGCACGTACACAGCCGCAGACACCGTCGGAGTGCGGCGATAGGCAGGCAGTATCAGCGGCACCTAAAATCGACCGTCTCGTTGAGCGCCGAGATGAAAGCTTGACGGTGACGTTGGCGCTCAACGTTCTCGTTCGTATTGAATTAGTGTATTCAAAGCGTGATTTACGAGCGTTGGTCGGGTTGGTCGATATATTTCTAATATGAATGTTGCATGAGAATCGTCCTACAATGCATTTTTTTAATCAATTTGGATTAGAAGGTATTAATCTCAATTTTAACTTATCGATAGTCGTATTTACGAGTAGTAGATGCAGAGATCTACTAAGAAAAAGTATTCACTAACCTGTTACATACTCCGCCACTGAAATAGCACTCCATTAAAAAAAACAATTCTAAGTTCAGAGTCGGGGGAAAATAAAATTTATATATTTTTTTAACTATTGCGCTATTTTGTATTGTTTCTTAACTAGTGCATTTGTTTAACTTACGTACTTTTATTCATAGTTTGCTTGTGATATTGTTTGTTTTGTCGTTTTTCTTATTTGTTGAATAAACAATTGCGAAAAAAAAGAAATATGATGTCATAGCCAACACAATTTAAAAAATATTAAAATTCTAGAAGTGCCCAAAATAACTCAACGCTATGAAATTAAAGAGGTAAAAGAGATAAAAAAGCGATTGCATCAATAGTTATTTCTGCGTTGATGGTCCTATACAAGATGGCCCTAAATTCTCCAATAAAAACCACGTACACTGCCGTTCAGTGAAGTTCGGTCATACAATAAAAATCTATTATATCACACTGTATACAATTATTAATACATAAAATTAGAAAAATATTAAGCATACACTCTTTTCTAAGGGATTAAAGCCATAAATTATTATGTAAAGTAGAAATATTGCGACAACCACAATAAAGTCCCTTTTATTATCATTCCAAGAATTTCTCGGAACTGCCGATCTTTTGAAACGGGTCGTTTGGGGATTATTAACGAACAATACATTTAGGAAATATACCGCAGTATCACTCTTGTTTATTTATCACAGGCGTAAAGATATAAATTTGCTTCATTTTACTGTTAAACGTGTGTTGGTGTGCATCTGTCGTTTTTGCGGGAAAGTTTTAAGAAAATTTACTTCAAAATAGCACGTGGTAAGCCTACCAGTATAGAAAAACGTTCACGCATTATTACGCTGTTTGAAGAAGGATATTCGGGGCGACAAATTGCTGAAAAAATAAATATGAGAAGTTCAACAGTAAATGACATCATAAAGCGATATCGGACAATTGGACCTATAGAAAATCGTGTTCGTCCTGAAGCATCTAGGAAAACAACAAAAGCTGAAGATTTGAGAATTGTATTATTAAGCAAACGCAATAGAAAATTAACGGCGCCACAAATAGCAACCGAAGTCAATCGCGGCCGTGAAGAACAAGTTTCGAATTTTTGACTTCAACAAGCGGACCTTCATGGATGCATTGCCATTCGAAAACCCTTATTACGTCGGGGCAACAGAGCAAAACGGCTACAGTGGGCCCGTTCTCATCTAGATTGGTCGTTAGATGATTGGAAACACGTGCTTTGGAGTGACGAGTCAAAGTTTGAGGTTTTTGGGGAAAATCGAGGAATTTATGTCCCAAGATCTAAAACCGAAAAGTGATCCCGGACTGCATTGTGCCAACAGTGAAGCAAGGGCGTAGTTCTGTGTTAGTGCGGGGATGTTTCTCCTTTGCTGGGACGGAAGATTTATGCAGAGTGCAGGGTGTAATGAGGAAGGAAAATTATTTTGCAATACTCCAGAATCATGCAGTGCCATCAGGATTGCGTATAGTAGGCCGTAACTTTACATTCACGCATGACAACGACCCAAAACACACTGCGTTAGTGTGTAAGAACTATCTAAAGGAGCAAGAAGAACAGCACACCCTGAAAGTAATGACATGGCCCCCACAAAGCCCGGATTTGAACCCTATAGAGTTGTTGTGGGATGAACTGGACAGGAGGATCCGAAAAATATGCCCAACTTCACAAGAACATTTACGGAATATTCTGCAACATGAATGGATTAATATTCCACAATCCATTTTAACAAAACTTATCGAAAAAATGCCTAGAATAGTTCGAGCGGTGATTAACAGCAAAGGAGGTTTTTTCGATGAAAAAAAAATGTAATGTTCAGTATGTTATATTAGGCCTGAATAACTTTTTATTTATTAATTTTTGTCTTTTTTACCTGTACACACAATAAAATTGCATTTTGTTTTTAGTTTCGTTTGTTTCTGTAACCTTTTCATGTTTTTTACCAACCGACCGAACTTCTCTGAACGGCAGTGTACGTACACTGCTGAAGTAGCACGAATTATTGCTTATCACCTTCGAGACAAGCACAAATCTACGAATGTCTTCTTAGCGTATATTCTTTCATTCTTCATAAATGCCTAAATCGATCTCAAAACGCATGAGCTGATTTCATCAATGTGTTTGTTCCATTTTAAATCTAGTGAGAGAGTAAGACTAAGAATTTATGGATTGAACCAATTTGAAAGTTAAATTGCCGAGTTTCCCCTAAAGTAATATATTTCGTTTTCTCTGTGTTGAGGAACAACTTGTTTGATTTGAACCGTTTATTTGGTGAGTTCAACATAAAATTTATTTTATAAATCTTATTTTCTTATTTATGTTACCATTCACTAGTATAGTGACAGTATCGTTACCATGTACACCCTTGTGAAAATGAAGGAATATCGTTTATAAAAATTGAGAATAACATTAGCGACAAACTGACCCTCTGGGGTTTATTAGCCAATTATAACAGGTAACACTTTCGCTTTAAAGTGCTGTTTTCTACAGTGTAGATAATTGTACAAATTAAGTCCCTAGTGAATATTCCAAGGCAGTAGTTCTAACTCCAATGAGTTCTAATTTACGTATAAGCACATCATGATGTATGCAGTTAAAAGCGCCACAAAAATCACAAAATACGCCGATCGGTACCTGCTTATCTTAATAATAAATCAATAATACTATTTCGAATGTCAACAAAGGCAGCAAATAGAAAATGTTTAGGTACTTGGCTACGTTGCCATGATAATTTTTCTTATAGAGAAGTATAATTTTAGATGTTAATTAATTAATGAATTATATAATACTAACAGTGTACATAAAAAGTCAAATGAAAATCGGCAATTAAATACTAATAAACAAAAGCAAGAAATCAATATAATACACGGTGTTATAGTAGTTGTGCGGCGCACAGAGAGCTTAGTGCTACCTAAAATTGAAATATTGCTCGATTGAGTAAACCGTATGTTGGACTAAAAATGTTTTCACTTGGCGCCTAAAATTATAATACGACTGCACTTCTTTTAGTGGACGAGGTAGGCTTTATTCCAAGGTTAAGTATTCCATCGTTAACCAATTCCATGTTACCGGATGCCGTAGCAAATTGTTATTACGTGTTGTTAAATACGTGTTTCGCAATTATGGTAAATATACTTGCCCTGTACTTGAATATATAGCAGCTTT
The DNA here is from genome assembly GCA_902654985.2 of Oryctes borbonicus. Taxonomy (NCBI): domain Eukaryota; kingdom Metazoa; phylum Arthropoda; class Insecta; order Coleoptera; family Scarabaeidae; genus Oryctes; species Oryctes borbonicus. The sequence goes on along the minus strand of LR736861.1, from coordinate 6,426,438 downwards.
AAGTATATAAATAGAAGTGAGATGCTTTGACGAAAGTCAAAGCATCTCTAAAGCGTCTTCTGAACCACCAGAACTTGCTGCGCTCCGGCAGAAACACCCTATTTGAGTTTGGAATAGGTATCCGAATAGTATAATGATATCAGATAGGGACACTGGAGCTTCAGAGCTTAATCTTCTGAAGCCATAAATTTCACTACGTAATTTCTTTTTGAGCATTTCACAGTGCTCTGTCCATAACAGCGTGGAATCTATTGTCAGCTTCGGGAACTTATGGTTACAAATAGCCAATGGTATGCATCGGGGATTCTTTGTCTTGCGCGAAATAACATATATTTGTTTTTTTCCCGGCTTAAGGTAACTTTATTTTCCACAAACCCTATACCCAATGTACGTAATAGTGAATTGGCAAACAATTTGCTGTGTTGTCTCAATATCGTTTTCAGGCATGATTGTGATCGGTGTAAATAGTAAGGCTTACATTGGCTCAATAAAACGGGAAACAATACTGAAGCTTGTAAAATTCCTCTTACGACAAGCAGGCAAGCGGACTCTAACTAGTTGTACCCTGTTTTAAAAAAATGAAGTAAACCACTCTCCTGCTTTTCCTCTTATTCCTTCGTAAGTAGGACCCCGATCAAAAGCTTTTTGTAAGAAGCAGAAAATTCCAACTGCCGTTCGATTTCTCTCTATATTCCAGAGGATGTTGTGCTAGTGCTGATGAAGTGGATTGGGCTTTGTGGAAACCATGCTGACAATCATAAATTTTGTGGTTAATGTCACAGGACCTAGATTTGTATACATAATCGCTGTTAGATTTGATCTTGGTGGCGTAAATAAGCTATTTGTGATTTCTTTTGGCTTCTAAGTATGCCACACTGTGTTGAAGGAACGTCTACCGCAGTGCAAATAAATTTCGTACGAAACTACTTGAACCTTTAACTTGAGGAGACCAGGATTTGCAGCAATCTCTTTCTTTACTCTGTGAAATAAAGATATTACCTCGGCTTCTATGGATGCATGTGTTCTATTTCGTTAGCTTTACTAGGATTCTGTGGGCATATCGATTTTGTTTATAACCTTCCCTTAATATTGAATCTTGTCCGTGTAACGCGATAAATTTCTCAGCGGACCTATGCACTTTTTTATTTTATTTATACAAAAAAATATCTTTTAATTTGGAACTAGAATCTATGACTTCTGGTACGATACAGGGTTTGGATCTTTTGTTCAAATTACAATGTCTCTAAGAAAATAATCGCTCAGTTGATTTTCGCTTCCGGCATGGTTCACATGTTGAATTACCGTGATCGACTGCTTTTCGCTCAGTTAATTTCGCCTCTGGCGTGGTTTACACGCTAAGTTACCGTGCTAATTGTCACCTACCACCTTCCCTCTCCTGAAGAAGCCCCATATATTTGTGGTCGAAACGTCAAGGTTTTGTTTAACCATGACACGGTTTGAACCCGGAATACGTTTAGTTTTAAGTATTTCTCTAGAGCACATTACGCACTTATTCCAATTAATTGAGTTATTTACTAATTTCCTACACTCCTTGTATACTGTTTTGCATTCAATACATATTTGTTAAGTATGAGACTTTAGTGCAATAAAAGATATACACGGTAAATAAAGCGACATATTCAATGAAATACTTTTCTATACCTAAGACAGGATCGCAAAAACAACACCGTCCCAGTTACTGACTACTGAACCGCCAGGGAAGTAGGAATCTGATACTGTCGCCCCTTCTCGCCCGAACGCCAAAGATAATCGCAACCCGGTGTAAACGGATACTTTAACAGTTAAGTGAATGACGACCCGTTGCGATATATTTGGAGAAAGAAACTCGAAGAGATTGGAGATTCTTTCGAGTTTTATTAGCTATTCGGCGTAATGCTACACCTGTAGGTAACACGACACATATCTGCTACTTAATATTGAACAAATTTACACACAGCACGACCTTTTGCGATCCAGTTTATCCGTTTACTTATTGACAAGTTGAATTCTCAGTCTTTGATATTTATACTTGATGTAGTCGTTTCTTCTATAACAGTGGTAGACATGAAAATCCTCCCTTAAAAAAATATTTTTCTTATGTGTTTTGTTAAGTTGAACACGAGTATCGGGTCAAAATTCCTGTATCATCCACAGTTTTTATGTAAATTATTTTTTTAATTTTAGACTTTTCACATATGAAAAATGCAAAATACACTGCCTGCAATTAAAAATGCACCGCCTCTAAATTGTCGGAGTATTTCGTTAACATTTTATGTCAACTTAAACGATTGTTTATTATATTGCATTGGTCTAGTTTGTTTTCCAACATTTACAAGATGTTCCGCGCATGTTTTTACAGGAACACCTATTACAATCCAATAGTTGCAAATGTACGAAAGTAAGCGCGTAGTATATTTCAAGCAATCGTTTCGTTTAGTGATGCCGCATGGACGAGAACGTGCACTTTACAAACAATATAATTTTGCTTGTCTTGAAACCCCAAAATCCTGTATTGCTTTATGTAACTGCTGCATGTTAGGACAAATTGGTTCTAACGGAACTGAAGCAAAAATGTAAAGTTAAACAAGAAACATTGTTGAATTAAAGCAGCCTTCATTAGCACCCTGAACTCATTATTTCTTGAAGAGTTAATAACTGCATTGTTGCCAGTATTGTGTGTGTCTCCTGTTTGAAAGCTATAATGTTATTATCTTTAAAAATTCTTTGCAGATGTGATTTATCAATTTCTAGAGGTATGGCTCTCCTCTATAGAGATGTTTGTGGAATTCCCTTCACCGATTCCAATGTTAAAAGGGTCGCAGCGTGGTCCTTGTTAAATCTTTTTTCTTCTTCTTAATGCTAGTAATCGAACCCGTCGTTAAAAATTTCTGCACAAGTTTGCGTGCATCAACATGAAAAAAGTCGGCCTCGGGAAACTGTTCTTGATACATCGCTATTACTGCATGGTAGCCTGCCTTTACCTACACCGTCGCATTAAATAAAATCGATTCTTTTCCGAAATATTGACATTGCTGCTCCGCTAATATTATTTTTGTTATAAAAACAATCACACAATAATGTGATACTTTAAAAGGTTATTTAGACGAGTCTATCGCAAGAGCTCCACGTTAGAATCAATTTCTCGTAACGCATTATAACTACACGGAAACGAAAAACAACGCAACTTTTCAGAACATTTGCAACTCATCCGCGCTTGTGTAAAGCTTGATGAATATAACGATGCCGATAGAGCGGAACAGCAAGGCGTGATGGTGAATATTAGGGGAGGAGAAGTCGATGCGATTAAAAGAGCTGTCGCCACTTCATTTACCCGTAAATGATACTTGCGGAATTCGCAATAAGCCAGGAATGCGATGCTGTAAATATGAGTAACCATTTAATATAATGGGATATCCAAAGCGGAAAACTTGCACGGGGATGATATCGGTCGCCGCCGTTTATCGCTTCTTGATGACTTGTGTGCGGTTCTGTGTGTTATGACGCGTCGCGTAGTGGATCGAAGTTGGCGAAAAATTGTTACAGATTAAAAATATCCGCTTTTGAAAATCGTTAGGTATAATTAAGCCAAATATTTACATATATCATGTCGAAACAACATATAAACAATAAATATTCATTGTCCAGTGACTAAATTTGTCATTGTTTGATTACTTTTATTCTGACATCGAGGCTCTAAAATACCACACTCTACCACTTTTGAACGACAAAAGCTGGCGTTTTTAGAAAAAGTAAATCGATTTCTACTCGTCGTTGTGAGCAGCTTAATTACATTTCCGGTGCCACTGGAAATCACGTCATCTTTCTTATTTTAAACAAAATATGCGGTACGTGTTTATGTTTCTGGAATGGTAATCCAAAAACAACTCCGGTCATAGCAATATACGGCAATAACGGTTTTGGAAATCTGTTTTTGTTGTTGTGTAAAGTTGGCTAGAAACAAGCCACAACTCGTTTCCTGTGACGTCAGGTTGACCTAAAGAGTTAGTTGCTAAGCAAGGGTAATCATAACAATTGCCAAACTAATTTATTCGTGTTATTTATTGTTATTACATCCTGCATTTTTTGTTTTCGTTGTTATCTTCTCTTCTTTTTATTTGTTTTATTAATTATCATTATTCATTTGAGTCAGGGCCCCCACAAGCGAGCGTGCAAAGCCTGCAACATGTCCTAGGGGACGGCAAAACAAACATGGTATAAAAAATAATAAAATAAAAACAAAAATTAAATGCAATTTTAGAACAATTTAACACTTTCCAGATTGGAACTGTGTTATTGTCGTAACTTCTGCTGAAATTTCGTCCTCTCTCTTATAGGACATCTTCCATGCCAAGAATATCTGGAGATGGCAGAACACATTGTATGCAAATGTGTTGCCATCAGTCGCACACAACAACAACATTTCAATAGGCCATTTCTTGCATCTACTGAATTGAAGAAAGTGCATTTTGTTACAAGAAATGTATTAATATCGCAGTGAACCAAAGACATCTTTGCCATGGTCCGACTATAATAATAATAATAATAATAATAATAATAATAATAATAATAATAATAATAATAACGTTATATATATAAACGTTGAATATACTCAGTCTGTATAGAAAATTAAATACATTGATTTTACTTAAAACCAGGCTGTGGTGCTTTTCTTTAGTACATATAATATGTAACAACCTCCGACCGGTTGAAGTGGACTGCCTCGGCTGTATTTACTCTTCGGAAGTATTTCAACTTCAGGAGGACTGGAGATTGAGGCGGATAATAATCATCAAGCACCATGGTACAAACGAAAAGTTTATTTAGGGGGATTATGTTTGCACCAAAAAAGGGACCCTTGCTTTTGGTCAAATATCAATTAATCAACAAAAAGTGATAAAGCTCAACTTAGCTTTTAAACAATAATGTACCTATTGTGAAATCTACTACCAAAAACGTGTAATTTAGCAACATTTATAATAATACCTTGAGTACCATTTATTTACTATTAAAGTTAGTTTAAAACACTAAATATGTACCAATTTTAATCTATCTACTTGTATGTTTGTTAAAACTAAATAATTTTACAGTGTATTTGGAAAATAATCTGTAATTCTCTTTGTTTCTTAACTTCGAGCTAGTTTTCCTTAATGATTTTTTCCTTAATGCTTTTAAGGTGCAGAATGATATTGATCTGTAACCAATTTGTAACACATTTAAAATTCAATCTGTAACACGAACCAAATGTGTACCTGTGGTTACGTTTTGTATCCTGAAATAATCCAGTAAAACATTCATATATTGAAGGGATTGGTTATGTGATATTTTTATAGTAGAAATGTCTTTCGGGTGATGTCGTGTAGTGAATATTTTACTTGACGTTTCGCCGACCATGCTGTCAGCTTGTTCAGAAGATTTCTAAAGACTTCTAAAGACAGTCTTTAGAAATCTTCTGAAGAAGCTGACAGGATAGTCAGCGAAACGTCAAGTAAAACATTAACTACAATATATCACCCGAAAGACATTTCTACTATGGATTACGGTCGTGAAAGCCTACACTCAAGTATATGATATTTTTGTTTCTTTGTCTTCCTCCTCATGGTTTTCAAAATTGATAATATAATCGGTTTGTGGGGATATGCTTTTTTAATATTCTCTTCTGTCACGCCACTCCAAGCTGTTTTCATGCAAAAATTACATTCTTGATTGAGAAATTTTTTCACTTTACATTGGTGCTTTCTTTCAGTAATTGCATATTAAAATTTCGTCTATACACTCTCTTTGTTTTTTCTATTACTCCTTCATCCGTGGGTTGAGCAATAGATGGCATGTTAGAAGGCAAAAAAGCAACAAACATGTTGCCATCCCTTCATTCAAGTATTTCTGCAAATTTTTTGCCAAAAAAATACTTTACCTGTGGAATAAATTTTCTGTTATTTCTGTTTTATTTTCCTTCGTTATAAAGAGAGTAAAAGCTGTTTTTTACTTGTTCACAACTAATTTGTTGCTTGCCAGCAAGTTGGTTGTGTTATTGAACAAATCATTACTATGGTTTTTTACTTCCTCCATATTGTTACTGGACACTAGCATCTGCGTAGCATCATATCTCAGCGGCTTCTGTTTCTTGTAGCGGATCGTTGACAAAGATTGCGAACATAAGCGGGCCGAGGATGCTTCCTTGTGGTATTCCATAGTTAATCTTCCTCATTTTCACACACCGTCTTTATTTCAAGACTATTTGTTGAGATCTATCCGACAAGTATTATCGAAAGATGTCCTCTTATATCGTGTCGCTCCATTTTCGTCAGAAACGAATCCCTGTCTGCACAGTGATAGATCTTAGACAGATTCAAATGCGAGATCTCTTTCTTCCAGACTGCATGAAACAGCTGGAGTAAATTGAAAAACTGCCGTTTGCATAGATTTTTCATATATGTAATCTCATTACGATGAAACAAATAACAATCGGTCATAAAATCTACTAATTTCTTGCATATTATCAATTCAAATAACTTAGAAAAACCTATAAGTATACTAATGGATCTATAATTATCAAATGGAGGATCATCTTTCTCATATACTGGTTTTATTATTGGTCGTTTTAGTTGCTCGGGAGGAACACCTCGTTTAAAGCATCTATTTATTATCCTTGTGACGCTAGGCGAGACTCCATCTATACGCTGGTATGTTTGTTTTCAATGTTACTTGAATTTTAAAAAGTTCGTTCGGCTTGTGATTGGTTGTTTTCCATGATAATACAATTGAATTGATGATTGGAGAGACATTTGATAAGCTTGGGAACAAGAGGCAGTACATATTCATTATATTGCTGCACTAAGCATTCAGGATCTCCCTCTTCAGAATATTTAGATCTTATATCTCAATATCAGTTTGTTTTCCAAATATTTCGTTACAAATAGCCCACATACATTTTATTTTATTGTGAGAATTTGCTAATCTATGATTAAAATTTGACGAGCGCATTTATTTTAAGAGGATGTCGTACTTTTTCTAGCTATGGTTATACCTATCCCCAAAATTCGAATTTGCTCTGTATAAATTAAATAGTAAATCTAATTTCTTTTTACAGGCTTTTAATTGTATCTTTCTTAATATTACAACACTTAGATTTACTTAATACAATAAGGACAAGGAGAGGGAGTCAGATACTTGGAGAAATTAAAAATAAATCGGAACGCCGGATATTGCTAGAGCGGTATTTGACTCAACTCATCAGCGTGCCTATATAGTTACATTTTCATTAATTAATTCCTGTAGTTTGTGTGGTTTAGCAAGAAACGTACAATGAGAAAAAGGGCTAAGAATCATCATAACATATAACATAAATTTGCTTTATAATACACAATAATTAATTGATAACATAAAAATGAAAAATCAATCAAAAATACAGATGTTTTACACTCTGTTGTTTAAAGAATTATTATAGGAAAGCTTTTCAAAACTGCACTGGTTGCGATTTTCCAGTTACGCTGCTAACGAAACCTCTTCAAAGTAAAATCGTAAAAAAACCGGTGAAGCATACAAGGAAAACTGTGCGGTCATTCTGCTTCTATGTGGAAACTGAAAACAAAATGCTGAAAGCCGGGATTAACTTCGTATACAGTCTTTTATTCGTAGCGTCGGCATAAAAGAGTTGTTAATTCGTTAAAATCCCATCGAGCACTCGCTGTTGCTGCTGCAGCCATCGCCGCTACCGCTGTCGCCACCGCCGCCACCTCTCACCGCCATTCATTTAATGAACAGTTTAACGTTGGCGTAGCGTATTCGAAAAGCTTTTGTTGTTATTTTTTAGTTAATTGCCGGTTATTTCGCCTTCGTTTTTCTCTTTTTCTTTCTCTCCGCGTTCCCAACATAGTACATATCACACAAAAAGAAACGCGAATATAATATCACAGCCGTCTAACTAGCATACACTTCTCGATTCTTTTCATCTCGGCCTTTGTTTTCGCGTTTTTTGTCTGTTTGGGGCTCGGAACCGATGCTCATTTTACTCCCCTGAATAATAGTCTGTGCGATTTTAATGTGAAAGTATATTTAAGATCGTTTAGATAAAGAACATGTTCTGTTAAAAGAAACTTGATGAACAGGTGGGGGTATACAAGGATTTGTGTTAATAAGTATACTTCTTGAATTATTCAGAAATACATGTCACTGAAAATAATGATATTTAGTTGAAAAATTTGACGGGCGATATTATAGATAAAAGTGTAAAATAAAATTTCTTCAATTTCATGATGTCCTTGATTAAATCGGAAATGAATATATCAGTTTTTTTTTATTTCAAATAAAATGATGGGCAGAAGTCTGGAAATACCCAAATATCTCCAGCGTGGAGGGATTTCAATGTTAATGTTTTGGACGTTGGCAATAAAAGAGTTCTTGATCTGCTCGATCTCTCCAACACCACAGATACGATACGATCCTGTGAAAATTCCTGCTCATTTTTGTAAGCAAAATTCGAATTATTTTCTAATGAGGCAATATTTTGTTCAAATGGCTTCGTTCGTCGGTGCTCTTCGTTCCAAAATAACCCATATTATATATAGGCAGCCCACACTCAACACCTCCAAATTTTTGGATGGGTGCTTACAGAAACAGGAATACCTGAATGGTAATTTAACAGGTGAAACCTATCAGCCAGGAAAATAGTCTGTCGTCTGTGCTACGCTTCCATTCACAAATGGTTTGGGCAAAGAGGTACTGCTGAATGGGCTACCAGGTCTCCGGATCTTAGTTCATTGAAAATCCAAGTCCAAGAAATGCGATGTATCAAAACGTTATCGAGGAATTCCACGACAGATTAGCACACTACCAACCCTTTCTTTTTCCCGCTAAATCAATGTATTGAAATTATAGCTATTAAAACCAATTGGAATATTATGCTCCTTTATTTTTTTATTTGTTGATAAAAGTAATTGATTTGGAAAAACAAATGATTCACGCAAAATTTTGCCAAAGAAACTAAACTAACAATCTTTTCGCTGTCTATTTGGTTATCCAACGAAAGTGTTGCTTTTAATACTTCAAAGCAGACTAAACGAGACTATAATTTTTTTCTCAATGGATGAACTTCTAACTGCTAAATCAGGAATCTGTGCTGATAAATGATTAAATTTGTCAGACAACCACCTGGAATGCAAGTAAGTTTGATCTTGCAATTTAACAGAAACTTAGCTTTGTTAAAATTGCTCCAATTCAAAAAGTTCAACCAATTGCATGGTGTTGTTTTAAACCGATACAGTGAGTCTATATCTTAAACTATCTGTAATGGCAACCTTATATTCTAACATGGTCTTTTTGGTTTCTCTTTTCGGTTAATTTTAAAGAAGAACTTTGTGATAATGTTGCGTTGACTCTGTTGAAATAATCCTTATCTAAGATGACAACAATATTATCTATGAATTTAAAAGAAAACAGTTTTTGTCTTTGATCCAGTTAATTTTTACTACTAAAGACTATCGCAACAGCGTCCAGCGTCAGCGTAGCGTTGCAATAAGAGTGATATATAGGAAGGTGTTTCGTTAGTTTTCGTATTTTAAGAAATCCCCTTAAAACCAACAGAGATCCTTTTAAAATGTTCAATTGGCATCGTTATACCTTCGTGCAAGGAAATATGTACAAATTCCACGGATCGGGTTCGCTAATGACGTGTATTAATTTTTCGTTTCACGCCAACCGTATCTACCGTTATAAAAAAAAATCGATCGGAGCGTACGACAAAATAATTAATCGCATGTAAAACTGGGAAAAACACGCTTGCAAAATTCGTCGTGCTCTGATTTTTTTAATCAGAGAAACTACAAACAATTATAAACGCGTTAAAAAAATGTACGCTTTATTACGGGGAGAAGTCAAGCGCGAATACGCCAATTGAATATGCCCCACGGGTTGCGAGGACTCCAAAGAACAATTCACAGTAATTAGGTAATGTGTACTCCCTGATGGCAAATAGGGCGGTCGTCGGAGAATGAAGTTCGGAAATTTAGTTTAAATAGATTGCGTATATATGCCCTATCGCTACCCTTAACGCTTCGTAAAGTGGATAATGGAATTAAATCGTGCTGAGCTTTTTCTGTATAATTTATTCTTTTCTCAGCATGCAGACGAGACGTATACAAGCTTAGCTTTCCTAATTCTTTTCTACAATGAAAATGGCATTAGTATAACCATCCCGTCTTTCAGTTACTTACCGGTGTTATTTTTTGGGTGTTTTTACGTTCTATTTTAATACGGAAGTTGCATTGATTTTAATCTTAGGGAAGCACGACCACGACAAAATTTTGCAAACTGAACGAAGAGATTCGAGGCATTACTGTTGTGTTACGCCTTTACCAAAATCATATCATCCAACGAAAACCTTCACGGGAAATTTTTATTTCCTCACAAAATTGCTTTTTTTAAACGCTTCATCGTTCGGTTAGTCTTTATCAAAATTCTCAGTAAAATTTCACGTTGTAGAGTTGTACGTGGTGTACGTCATCAGAAAGCACAGATTTTCAGTTACAGCTGCGTTCCTACGCTTCCTCGCTTGCTACATGCTACATCAAAAATTAATAATTTCGGTAAGTAATTTGACATCAATGGCATAAGGTGAATTTGAAGAATTCTAAGCGTAAATCACGGTTATAGATGATTTCCTGAAAGAAATTGCATAAACATAGTACTTATGTTTTGGGAACTTCGCTGTATAAGGTTAGTTTTCGTTAAAATCTCAAAAACTCATTCCAAAATGCATTTAACTCTTCCAATAAAAACTTAAATTGCCGGAAGAGTACTCCCGAATCCTGCGACTCTAAATTCCATCTAAAGAATTTGGAAAAATTTCCGCTTAAATTTTCCCCTTCGTAAAACATTTTGTCTTTAGTTTTTGCTTTATATTGATACACTTCAAATAGTTATCAAAAGACTTAAAGTCCCAGATAAAAGGTCAGCTAATTAGAGCTAGTGATATATTCCTGGGTGCATTATATTCCAAAAATTGTTTCCTCTCGCAAGTCTAATGTCCAACCTAACAGCAAGAAATGATCAAGTATGCTTCCTTAGCCTACATTATAACCAACTGAATTTTAAATTCGTGACATTACCTTTTTGCCGATTATACCTAGTCCCTGCTAAAAATGTAAATTAAAATTAATTTTCAGACATTAATGTTTCGAGAACAGCGATGTTTTTGACTCGATAAGTATCGATGTTAACACCGATGTTTTCCTTCAATGTCGTATCCCTAGTTTAGCGTCACTGCGTTATCGCTACGTCTTTGTCACCTTGAAATGTGAAATCTTCTCTAGCAAACCCGTCGACTTGTTACATACCGGCATGCATTTAATTAATTGTTATTAAGAATAGAGAGAGTAAATAGCATTATTTTTCTCTCTGCGTACATCATATTAAATTACTTTAAATTTGAATATTAAGACCCGAAAGAATATTCCATGGATTATAGTTGGCTGGAGAGACCACAATGAGAGAACACAGTTATATAAGACAAGAAAGCGCCCCATTCGACTATGCATGGGCGTCGCTCTGAGAGCTATCATATGCGAACGTACTTGAATGTACACTGCCGTTCAGAAGGGTTTGGTCGGTTGGTAAAAAACATGAAAAGGTTACAGAAACAAACGAAACTAAAAACAAAATGCAATTTTATTGTATGTACAGGTAAAAAAGACAAAAATAAATAAATAAAAAGTTATTCTGGCCTAATATAACATACTGAATATTATTTTTCTTTTTCATCGAAAAAACATCCTTTGCTGTTAATCACCGCTCGAACTATTTTAGGCATTCTTTCGATAAGTTTTGTTAAAATGGATTGTGGAATATTAATCCATTCATGTTGCAGAATATTCCGTGAATGTTCTTGTGAAGTTGGGCATATTTTTCGGATCCTCCTGTCCAGTTCATCTCACAACAACTAGGGTTCAAATCTAGGCTTTGTGGGGGCCATGTCATTACTTTCAGGATGTGCTGTTCTTCTTGCTCCTTTAGATAGTTCTTACACACTAACGCAGTGTGTTTCGGGTCGTTGTCATGCATGAATGTAAAGTTACGGCCTATTATACGCAATCCTGATGGCACTGGATGATTCTGGAGTATTGCAAAATAATTTTTCTTCCTCATTACACCCTGCACTCTACATAAATCTCCCGTCTCAGCAAAGGAGAAACATCCCCGCACTAACACAGAACTACGCCCTTGCTTCACTGTAGGCACAATGCAGTTCGGGATCACTTTTCGGTTTTAGATCTTCGGACATAAACTCGTCGATTTTGCCCGAAAACCTCGAACTTTGACTCGTCACTCCAAAGCACGTGTTTCCAATCATCTAACGACCAATCTAGATGAGAACGGGCCCACTGTAGCCGTTTTGCTCTGTTGTCCCGACGTAATAAGGGTTTTCGAATGGCAATGCGTCCATGAAGGTCCGCTTGTTGAAGTCGACGTTTTACGGTACTTGCCGAAACTTGTTCTTCACGGCGGCGATTGACTTCGGCTGCTATTCGTGGTGCTGTTAATTTTCTATTGCGTTTGCTTAATAATACAATTCTCAAATCTTCAGCTTTTGTTGTTTTCCTAGATGCTCCAGGACGAACACAATTTTCTATAGTTCCAGTTGTCCGATATCGCTTTATGATGTCATTTACTGTTGACCTTCTCATATTTATTTTTTCAGCAATTTGTCGCCCCGAATATCCTTCTTCAAACAGTGTAATAATGCGTGAACGCTGGTAGGCTTACAACGTGCCATTTTGAAGTAAATTTTCTTAAAACTTTCGCGCAAAAACGACAGATGCACACCAACACACGTTTAACAGTAAAATGAAGCAAATTTATATCTTCACGCCGGTGATAAATAAACAAGAATGATACTGCGGTATATTTCCTAAATGTATTGTGCGTTAATAATCCCCAAACGACCCGTTTCAAAAGATCGGAACTTCCGAGAAATTCTTGGAATGATAATAAAAGGGACTTTATCGTGGTTGTCGCAATATTTCTACTTTACATAATAATTTATAGCTTTAATCCCTTAGAAAAGAGTGTATGCTTAATATTTTTCTAATTTTATGTATTAATAATTGTATACAGTGTGATATGATAGATTTTTATTGAATGACCGAACTTCTCTGAACGGCAGTGTACATGGCTGAGCAACGCTAATCACAGCGATTACTTTTAACATTTCAGTACATGATTTTCTGTTTTTTAATTGTTTTTGTAAAATTTAAAAGGTTCCCTATAATGATATTAAGGATACTCAATTACTTCAATGAATTATTGCTGTGCTGGCAGAAATTATACTTTCTTTTTTTTTTTTAATACCCATTTTTGAGCATTTTCGATTTGAAGAAGTATTTATATGTAAACTAACCAATTCGAAGTATATTACTAAAACCCAATCTCATTCTTGAATCTTACATTATTAAGCATAATATTTTTTTTATTTCGCTATAATTGTATAGGCAAAAATATCATCAGCATCATCAGTACTTCCAATATTCGTGTGAAGTAAATTACGATAAAACTATGCGCTGTTCGTAAACCGTTAGCATGCCAATACTGTTAAAACAATATAAGCATGCGCTCCATAAATAATGTAATGAGAAAAGGGCATCTATCTGTTTAAATATTTACTTAGACGTTGTGAATGCAAATTTATTTAACAGCATTTAAAAAGTATCTTGCGTTTACTGTATTTTAGTATGTATTGTACATAGAAATACTAGATTGTGCTTTTAAAAGCACATTTAACAGAAAACTTGATAAATATTGTGGGTAAGTAATCTCCGCGGACTCAGGAAATTTGAATGGAAATTCTTTGTAACGGTTTCTCTTCATATGTATGGTTTAAAATGACATTGGAACACATAAAGTGACCCATAAGCTTGTAGATATCCAACATTTGGTTTTTAAATACCTGCATTTTCGACATCCTCATTAAATTCTGGGGCTAAAAGTAATACGCTATTAAAATTACAAGTTTCAAAGTTTTTTTTTTTAATTTTTTTTGGAAATGCCAATGTTATTTTTTCGAAAGTGCGCATGAGGCAGATATAATCTTTAACTCTCTTAGGCATAAAATGATATTTTTTAATGGAACAGCCTCTACAGATTAAGAGTCGCTCCTATCTCGGTCGAAAATATTCGGAAAGGCAAAGGGGATATTTATCTATCAATTGACTGGGTTGGTGTTTACCTCGTGTGCATCTACTCTGGGTCGGCGTTTGCCCACAAAGCCCTGCAGCACTACCCAAATTCTGGTTTCAGAATAACGGGCGTGGCGGGGGCATCTATACATAGGGGAGGAGGCACCAACCGTGTCCCGGCTGGTCGGGGAATCCTTTGGATTCATCCTAGTACTTCTTTAACGCTAATCTCTGATTAACTTAATTTAGTGTCGTTCGTCACTAATCACAATTATTCAACTTTAATCATTGATTAAATTAATTCCTGATTGCAGTCAAATGTTATCTGCTGTTAGCGCACAAAAAAAGTAAAATGCTGGGGAAATAGCTGTTATTTACACAAATTTGATAATAATAATAATAAATATAGTCGTTAACACACGCTAACATATTTTTTGCCTAAATATTATTTCAATTCTAGTTAATTAATCACGAATTAAATTAGCTGAAAATGTAAACAGTAATTAATTTAATCACCAGTTACATTTTAATTGCAGATTACTAACTTAGGATTCTCGTTTTATAATTAACTGCACGTTAATCAGTAAATTTAATATAAATATTAGTTTGGATTTTGATCATTTATTTAGATGGAATTATTTACGAATTACAGAAATCTTTCAATGTTACCAATTTATTCCTGTATTTAGGTCTCATCTTACGTAAGCTTGTAAGTATGCAGTCAGCTTAATTTAATTGTATTTATCTAATAGGTCAATGCATTAACAATTAATAGTATTTACTTTACAATATTACAAATGAAAATCAATTAAGCAATTAGAAAAGGTAATAATAGATATCAATTGGTGCCTCACGAATTGCCGTTGAAGGATACATTCGTACAGTTTCACTTATTGTTGACGGATTTCCTTGGAAGAACGCAAACAGTTCTTCATCTTCATTATATTAATTGAAATGCTCATTCGTAGCGATTGCCCTAACCGTATAAGTAAGTATGCTTAATAATTCGACTCGTTCGAAAAAGAACAAATATTAAATTCGAAATGCCGCCAGCGAAATCCATTAGACACGATTTTAAAGCATGAGCAAATAATTACAATAGTTTCTACACATAAGTACACAAACATTAGCCATGCACGCACAATATAACAAGAAGTATGCGCACACATACACCTATTCGAAACGAAAATATATGTTTAAGGGGGTCCAATTGCAACCTCTAGTGTAACATTTACCAAAGTTAATGGTTAAACAAACAGCCTATGGAAATATCCTCTCGTCAACCGTCACACGCATACTAATTATTAACATTGTATATCCATTTAAATGTAGTGGGCCGCAGCTCACTTAATCGATTATGCATTGTGCGTATTTTAATGTGATGCGGGTACAAACCGATGGACGTAAGTGTATGTATACAGGGTGCGTATAAGACGTTGCACCAAGTGGAATAATATGCAAAAGGTAACACGGTCAGATGCGATACCTGACAGCCTTAAATTGTTTATTTCTTTTCTCTTTAACTCTTAGAATTATTTAGATTTTATTTTTTTTTATTTGTTAGTGCTAGTTCATTATGCCGTTACGTTTCAGAAGCTTATTTCCTACAATTTATTAATTCAATGACTTTATTTTTATTTTTTTTTTTTTATTAGGTATTTTGTTAAAATGAACGTATAATATGTAAATGTATGCAACGAATGATAACATTGTGATATGACATACACTAAATATATAAAAAACAAAAAAATGTCGACACACCACACAAGTTTAATTGATTGATCCGGGACAGTCGTTTCGATAATACGTCGATCCTCATTTTCAACCGAAGACTGAACAATCAGCAGTATGTAGAACAATTCAACGAATTGGCAATATAAAGAATCGTTCAACTTCTGAAAAACCCAAAACAGCAACTGAAGATGTTTCTTTATTTAATTGGGCGTAGTCGGGCGTAACTTCGTTTTCCGGACAACTGGTCCGCCTGAATTGCCCGTCCCAACCTGCAACCATTCTCTCGGAATATCTTTCGATCTTCCCTACTGCGTCCCAACATCTCGTTCGGCTTCCTCAAAGTTCCCGAGAATTAGGAGGCTTTTTATTCCACGCCTGTCAATATGCCACTTTGCTATGCCTTTCTTTTACGGACGGAATTTTTTTGCTCCTTCACTGCATACCAAGTTTCACAACTGTTCGTTGTAACCATACGATAGTTCTCTGCTGTAAATTCTCAAAATCTCAGTTTCAGGTTTGCAACCTTCCTTGGAAGAATTGGGGGAGTCCACTTCTTCACAGTAACTGCAGCTATCGCTTTCTGCCTTTGCCATCCTTTTCGCACAAGTCCGGTTAGCATTTGGCAAAATAGTAGCCGACTTCTCTATGTTGACACTTCTATGTTCGACAGCAACCCCTTTGTCCACTGCGCTACTATTTCAGTCCTATCCCATCAATGGTACCCTTCTTTAACTAGCAACTACTTGCAAGACCTTTACTGATACAGCCCTAAATGCACTCACAATTTCAAGCAAATATTTTCTTTGTATTTTCTCCAACAGTTGCTTGTATCTATTTTTTCGAGCGCTCTATACCGCATAGATGCACCATATAGCAACCCTGAATAGATTACGCTACAGAGTATCTGTCTTTTGCTATATCCCTTGGACTTTATTTTTTCGTATTGATCTCCATCTTCAATAATCAGAAAGTTACCCACGCAATCGATCTGGGGCACCCTGTATAAAAGGGACGATGATCGTCTAACCTGAGGGAATCTCGACTTTCCCGTCTAGTGTACATATGCCGAATGACTTTGTACACTGTGGAATATTGATGCCTGCGATACACAGGCGCTTTGCAACTGACATCTCCTCAATGAGAAGAGTGGAATGAGAATTGTTTTTTTTTCGCAACGATTGCTGAAACTATCTGTATGTAATTGATTTAAGCTTTTTACATACAAATAGAAAAAAAAGGGGTAATAGAAATAAATAAAATAACTTATTTCCTTTTCGTCTAAATAAGTATTGATTTAAGTGTTATATTTATTATTATTTTTCTCATTACGTAATCCTTTGTTGCAAAGTAATTAAAAATTTATTAAATTAGAATAAATATTTCATGCATAACCCATGGACTTCATGCATGCAATTTATGCGGAAAAAAAATACTTTTTTACTCATAATCGGCAACTTTGCGCATTCAAATCAGTTAGTGAAAGCTTATTTTAAGCACCAGTGTGTGAAGTTAAGTTGGTACTTACTGAATGTAACGGAAATAAAAATAAAGTTACTAAACTAAATATATAACCTATGTGTGCTGATAATATAAAGAAGAAAGTCATTTAAATAGATGTTCTTTTATATAGTAGAAATGTCTTTCGGGTGATGTCGCGTGGTTAATATTTTTTACTTGACGTTTCGCTGACCATCCCGTCAGCTTCTTCAGAAGATTTCTAAAGACTTAAAGACAGTCTTTAGAAATCCTCTTCAATCTTTTCAATCTTTTTTTCAATCTTCTCAAATCCTTTTCAATTTTTTGAGAAATTGTTTTTTCTACTCACGTTAGTTGCGCCCTCTAGCGATCAATTTCGAGCTTTAAACTATTTTTAATGAAATGCTCTTGGTTACTTTTTTAGGCGAAATTTCTTTTTAATCCAGTAGAACTTACCATTGCTGAGACAGAGCAGCTGTCCATCCTTAAGCAGACACCCGGTATATATATAGTGTATATACGAAAGTGAACTAGGTACATTCGATGTAATAAACAACCATTTATTAAAATAATAAACTCGTTCGTTGGACTAATTATAATAAGAAAAAATGATTACATTACTCGTTCAATGTAGTACTGAAACCTGCACAACTTTACCAATTTTATCAAATCTCTATGTTTAATAGGAAGAAACTACTCAATTCGGAACATATTGTATATACAGACGCCGCCTCCAAACTAATACTTATTTGAACCTTACAAACTGCATACCACCTCTTGAGGATAGCAAAAAAAAAGAACACTTATCTTACCATGCAACCGCAATATAATTGTATCAATCCACATGGTATGTGCGTGAACGCTGATGTATTACATTATATCCCAGAAATGATCCCGCGATGCGTATTATTTGTTAAGGGTGTATTCCAAGTTATTTTAAAGTCCCCTTGTTCGTACTTAGGGCCGTAGTTAACGAGCCCTGTATCGTTTTCGAGAGCCATTAGCGGTAGAAGTGAACCACCGCACGATCAATTAAATTCCTTAACCGCACATGACGCAGGAACTTAATCCACCGGACTCACTCGACGCGCTTTTATGACCTTTAAAAAAGATTCTATAAATAATTGCGAGTAATAATTGGGTGAAGTTATATATGGGACCTTTAATTCTTCGAGTATCTCGACTGGCAAGGATAGAATTTTAATTATCCTACAGCTTTCCGGTATAACAATAGCCACTAGATGTTTAAATTTAGATTTAGTCCTATACTTTTTCATTGGAATTTATCAGGCGTTAAGATGTTTTCTTGGACAAAATCCACTATCCTTATCGGAGTAGTCGGTATATGATAAAACGAAGCTACTAGGAAATGCAAATATCTTAGTCTGGTATTCGATCAGCAATGAATATAGAAGTCACATGTTGAAATTATTAGGCAGAGCTAAAAACTTGGCTATTGCTCTCTGCAAGACTTATCTTAAGCCAGTTTTAGCCAATGACACTTTCACTTGGATAACCGCGGCTGCAACACACATTGATAAATTAACGGTGTAACACAACAAGACCCTTAGACTAATAGGCCCATGCCTCTGATTTGTCAAAAGCGGTCAGCTACGAAAAGACCATAAAACTATATCTTACAGAGCAAAAAACTCTTGCAACCCTCTGGTGGCCCAGATAGCAGTGATCATCCTCTAGCACGCTAGTTGATTTCTTGTCCTACTTGTGAAAATTAATTATTAACCCTCAAACAAAGAGAAAGAATCGATCAAAGCGTGAAAAGGCTCTAGCGTAGCTCTAGTAAGCATATGGAGATAATCGACCACGAAATACAGATTTACTATGCATATTTGATATGTTAGCAATGGTCTAGTGAAATATTAATTTTTTAAATTTGCTTAAGTTAATTTAAGAAGAAAAGAGAACTGAAGTACACTGCCGTTCAGTGAAGTTCGGTCATACAATAAAAATCTATTATAGCATACTGTATACAATTATTAATACATAAAATTAGAAAAATATTAAGCATACACTCTTTTCCAAGGGGTTAAAGCCATAAATTATTATGTAAAGTAGAAATATTGCGACGACCACAATAAAGTCCCTTTTATTATCATTCCAAGAATTTCTCGGAAGTACCGATCTTTTGAAACGGGTCGTTTGGCGATTATTAACGAACGATACATTTAGGAAATATACCGCAGTATCATTCTTGTTTATTTATCACAGGCGTAAAGATATAAATTTGCTTCATTTTACTGTTAAACGTGTGTTGGTGTGCATCTGTCGTTTTTGCGGGAAAGTTTTAAGAAAATTTACTTCAAAATGGCACGTGGCAAGCCTACCAGTG
>LR736861.1:6349235-6387766 GCA_902654985.2 Oryctes borbonicus | reverse complement strand
AATGCATTTTCAAAAATGTACTAAAAATAGAAATATTTAAACAAAATAGTTATTTATGTCTCAAGGGACGTAACTAAAGCAAATAATCCGTAAATCGTACTTGTCTCCAATTAATTCAATAATGAAATGGAAACGTGAAATGTTTATAACTCTGCGAGGACAAATCCTAGAGACCTTGGCAATCCCGCACTATTTTTGCTCCAGAAAACCCTTTCGAACTAGCTCTTACTCAATCCCACATGCTATGTAATTTTCTCTTACTTCCGACCTCCGATTGCGTGGAGGTGGTTAAATAATAAATTTTCTGATCTCATTGTATCCCTATAAATACCAATCCTACATTTCAAACAGTTCTAAAAATCCATCTGAAGCATCTGCCAAACCTATAAAATCAAACCTTCCTAAGTCAGGAACTCTGACCTTAAGAAACTTGAAATTCGACCGTAAAATTGCTGTATTAGAAGTTGATAACGCAAATGCTTAGACGGCGAAGAGTATGAGCTTTTTTCTGCAAGACAAAGCTTATCAATTTTCTAAGCGTAATCCGCGAATTGAGCGTTCCATTACCAGCTCCATTAAAACGTTATCTATCCTTACCGATACCCGACGGTCACTTCTCCCTAGTAACTCTTCAGCCCCTAAGTTATACGATCTCCCTAAGATTCACAAACCCAATATTCCGCTAAGTCCTATTGTCAGCCCTAGCTATAAATTATTTTAGTATATTTCTAACCTTCTGAACACAGCGAGCTTTTCATATAAAATTCTCAACATTTCGCCAAACCACTGAAAGAGGATTGACCAGTTGACAGTAGATCTTGGCGATTTACTTGTCAGCTTTGATGTTGAATCTTTTTGCATCAAAGCTCCCACATCGGATGCAGTATCCATTACTAGAGCTAGAAGCTCGTCTTTCTTCTAACTATTTCCAGTTTCATGGTAAATACCACGGGCAAGTCTCAGGTGCAGAGAGAATAAAAACAAATTCAATCCATCCTATTATAATAAGAAATCTCCGATCAAGTATGCAATGGAAATAAAAGAAAAGTGTTGTTATAATTTGACTTACTGCTTTTGTTTCAGTTGAAGTATTCTTGTGATTAGGTGCAGTTTCTTTTTAATTTGTATGTTACTTAAGAAAATACAGGGTTATTACCTGAAATTTGATCCGTTCCTCTCGATTCACTCCGTATAGTACAGCTGTTTTTTTTATTCGCCGCTTTAGGATTTTTGATTAAAATAATACGTTTTAGAAAATGAAAATTTGAACCAAAATTGTTCGTGGATATCATTTCTGTGCATGCATATTTACATCTTCATATGTTTCTGTGTGTTTACTTACCATAAAAATGACCTGCTTATTGATTGCGTGGGATCTGCGGTTAACGCAGACTTTGATAGGTATCTGGCTCCTAGCTACTATTATTGTAACACAATGTATTACAAGAGGGACCTCTCAATCCCTACAAGGGCCCTAATTTACCATTGTTATTCGTTGTACAAACACTGATATAGCTTTATACCAACTATAAAACAAATTATACCTCCGATAGAGGTATACGTTGTTTTCAAGCACCTGCACAATTTATACGGGGTAGGTAATTGACAGGGTAAAAGTTACGAGAATTCAATGATACAATAGTCTCGCAGTGACTATGAATAGAACGCGTACAATAGTAAGTTCTCTAAAGTGACATTGTGTATCAAGAAAAGAAATATTTCACAAATCGTATGAAATTAATGTTATTATCTCGCAAACATAATCTCAATTGAGATCCTGTAAAAAAAAAAACAAAATAAATACCATTAGTTTCTCAAGTGATACACGCAAAAACGTTTTACTTTGGCAATCGATCGATAATTGCCATATAAAGAAAGCTATTTGCGGGGAAAAAAGAGAGTGCTAGGGTGCCGAAGTGTACCGTAAAATGGGGTAATTTTAACATATTTCGCGAGCACATTTCTCAATAACCGCACGAAAATGGATTGAATACACGCCTTTATGATATTTAATGTTTTAGCTTTTAGTACTTGAAAATCAGTTTTACACTGCCGCTACATTTTTCTTTGATTATAGTGTCGAAGTCAACCGCAATATAAATGATTTCGACACATTTTGAGTCTATCTGTCATAGAGGTAATTTGTGTCTGAGTAAATCACTAATTAGAAGGCGTTAAGACGGAGAATTCAAATTGGAATTCAATGTGTGAGTCGTAGTAATTACTAGAGCGCAACAAGTCGATTGCCTAGCAGTAGCGTCACTGCGCTGATTTAATCGAGGTAAACGTGCGCGTTATTTAGAATAAAAAACAATAAGAGAATTTATGAAAACGCAAAACATAATATCGTAAACAACTTATCGAATATGCTTAGATGGCTGAAAAGAAATCCGGAAGTGAGGCCTTCAACAGTGGACCCTTTGAGACGCGTCCATTGCGGGGTATATGCTACTTATACGCAGGAAAAGATCGTTCTATATCTAGCAATGTAATATTCGCGTACTTAAAGTGGTTTTTGAGTTTGTATAACGGATCTTCTGCAACACTATTGTTAAAAAGATGTTAAAAATTAACACTTTTACGTAATTTAGTATTAAATTTTTCTCTGACTGAAACACTTTTTTCGTCATCTAAAATATGTAACACTGTTTGTACGTGGTCAACAATTTCGTGCGAACCCCGAAGTGCGAAGGATAATGAAGTGTTTTGCAATTTTCCTATTGCGTCGTGTGTTAATAGTTTTTAAATCTGCTGCAATTTGAGGATTTTGGAATTGCATTTGACCTAGCTTAATTGCAGCTGCTTCTTTAGCGTCCAGTTGTAAAATCACTAATTTCATTTTTTCAAAATATTTAAAATAATAGATCGCTGCTTCTAATTATGTACCCCATCGCCTAAGAATTGATTGCAGCGGTTCCGGCATGTTTCGGTAATTTAAGAAAAACCGCTTTCGTCTGTGCTATTAGATCCACATCGGGATAATATTTTCGTATAGTGTCTGCTACAAGGTGTAAAGCATGAAGGAGACATGTTATGTGCAGCAAATTCGGTTGAACAGCTTTGAATAATTGACCTGTGCGAAGTATAACCGCAGCAGCATCGGTAACCATCATTATCACTTGCTTTGGTGAAATTTCAAAGTTGTCTGGTGAACAGCGTCGGCAGTACATCTTTGTTGTTTTTTACAGGCTACCAAATAAGGGTGTGACGGTCCTTTCAAGGTCATTGTCCGTGTTACAATCGATACTACAGAATTTTTTTTAATGTCTGTAGTTTCATCTACCGTTAGCTACAATCGTTCATTTACTCATATAATTCTCAATTTTCTCGCGCACTGACCGCAAATACGTACGTAGCGTCTGCGGACTTGGCAGTTCCCACGTTGGATTATATTTCTTCCAAAACTGACGAAACATTGTTTGTCAGATTCTTGCAAAAGGTATATTGCACGCACTTAACATAATAAACTTTTATCGCAAACAAAACACCTGATTTCTTTACCATTATATATTCTGGAAATTGCCATAAATTAACAAACAGACAAGTTAATGCATCTCTACGCAGTTTCAACATTTTTTATGCTTATATGTATTACACATAGCACGCAGCATAGAAGGCCGAGAAATGCCGACATGTAACGAAGCAGCTCTGTATCCCCCCAATCTCTCACGGTTAAACGCCACTGGAAGGTAAGCGAGAATGTTGCGCTGTAGTAATTATTCAGAAGCAGCTGATTGTCAAAAAGAAGCCACATAAGCAGCATTTATGTTTGTCCCATGTGGCGATATTACCAGCGATACTGACTGTATTATAGAACCAAATTGATATTCATAAGTATAACTGCGTCGTTGATTCAGCAATTTTAAAGAAAATTTTAAAACATTTTTAAAATCATCAAATCGTCCGAATTTCCAAAGGGGTACCCCTTAGAAATTTTTTTTCGTCATCTTCTTAATTTTACAATATCTCTCCAACTAACAACTTAATTTATAAATTTCGATGCGCTTGATCGATTAAAAGTTACCCTGATTTTCTATCTCTTACGGGAAGCGAGCTATAAGTTTTAGAATGTTGGGAAACTTTGGTCTCTATCTTTAGCTTTTTCGTGATTTAATTCGAAAAATAAACGAGATAGGTAAATGAGATCGAATGATAATTGAAATCGATTCCCCGAGTCCAATTTGACTCAAAAACATGTAGCTTAAGCCTTTGTATTACGCTGAAAAGTCCTCAAAATGATTTAGAGTAAAACACAAATTTTCGTTTTATGTTGGAATTTATTAAAAATCCCGAAATTATCAATTTCACCTAGAAATCATCTGATAGTATCTAGGGATGATTTTTTTAACTTCCATAAACGCGTACTTTTAAGAAAATGCAAAATTTAAACTTAAACGTTTTTATTAGAATGATACAAATGAAACGACGTATATTGTGCTAATTGTATTGTAACGTTACAACGAAACATCTACGAGGTTATAGGTAAAGTCCACCACTTTCTGTGCACTTCACGAAATTAGCAAAGAGTAGACAGACTCGTGTTTTGTCGACTCTCGGGGAAACCAGTACGCAACATGAACCCAATCTAATAAGACGAATAAACACGAGTCTGTCTAGTCTCTGCTAATTTCATAAAGTGCGCGGAAAGAGAACTTTAGTGATGAAATTGGCCGAAAACATGGAAAACATCTTGCCATTGCTTTAGGTATTGTGATTGCCATTTCCAAGATGTCCATCGCTACCCTTACTAGGATATCCGGTATCTGTTTCGTCTTATGTATAAAATTCGCTCTACCATATTAAACGAGTTGTGAATAAATTAAAAGATGAACTCTATGATTAATGAAAGTATTTTTTGCCATCCATATTAACATGGCAGCATCCTTTCACAACGCAAATTATAGTTTACAAGTACACACAGTTACGTTGCTACATGTGTCTGTATATGTTATACTCGCCGTTAATAATAAGGATTAAATTCGAATTCTGTGTGCCAGCTAGCAAAGTATTACATTCTTCAAACAAGGCTTTGAAAAACTTGACAGTAATTCAACACTCCTGCGTTTGAAACATGTGATATCGTAGCACAATAAGGGATCTATTTACGAAACGTTATGTGCCTACACGCTACCTCAACATAAAAGCTATTGAAATTAAATTTGAAATGATGATTAATCTAAACTTGCAACTTCCTTAAATATCTGGTCCTGTCTTCTAAATTTTATTTTAAGTAGCTTTTGATTTGATTGCCTTTAAAGAATTCAACAAAGACTTGCTACCAAAATTTTTTCGCTAACATCCCCCTTGCTCATCCCAAACTCACTTCTTCTCCATATAACACAAATTCGATTTTTTCTTTATTCACCGCTTTCTCAAAATGGATCATTCACTTTCTATATTACAAATTAATGGATACAGATCCGAGAATCGGATATTGTATCCTGATCCTTAAGATCCGTAGATATTCGTATATTAATTTTTTCGAACTAATGTATTCGTTCATATCGACGAACGGATTTCACATAACATTCGACACTAACTGAGAAAATTAAAGTAAAGGCGCTAGGCAATAAAAGAAAGCTTAAAGGTAATTATTAGAAACATACTTGGTCCTAAACTAGATAATAATTATAAAAATTGATATCAGACAAAAATGAGTGCGTTTATTCAAACAAGAAAAACATTAACTAAGAGCAAATATAAAAAAAAAAGAAAAATGTTAGAACGACCTTCTGGTTGCTCCTACCCCATGTAAAAATCCAAACGGCTTTAGATGCGTTCAATAGTTTTAGTAACAAACTGAAATTTACAGTTGAAAAAGAAAGTGAGCAAAGCGTTAGTTTCCATCAATTCAAGTCGAAATCTAAACTTTAAATCCTGCCATTCTTGTAGATACAAAATTAACCTAATTCTGGCTTTAAAACGTCGATCCAAAATATTTCTCATTCAATTTACCACGACGGGAAATTGTTTTCTAATTCTGTTGAATATCAAACAAAATTGAATATAACAACGGTCCGTTCTCTCTATTCATTCAGCAAATTTATGTTGCTTTTTATGTAAATAGCTTCGTAAACGTCTAATTCCCGCGACAAAGTTACGTTTTTAATTAATTTCAAGTTTTCTAATTTAATATTGTGCCCGCTTTCGTTTTGTATGTTGTGTTACACTTGACGATTCTATCCTTTCGTATCTGTAAGGCCTAATGTGCTCATTGATTCTGGTGCCCACTGCTTTTATAAATTCCCGATCTTCCCTTCATGTTCGGTTTATCTTTCGGATTGCTAAAAAAGGTTTTTAAGTGTATTTCGTGGACTGAAACGTAAGTCTAGAATAGTATTTTTCCTAGTATCAAACCTAAACCAAATTCTAGGAAAATATGCGATAGCCTTCCTCAAACATGTTTCAAATTTATTCAAGGATAAGTTGGTCATAAAAGAGAACAGGGAGAGTGCCGTATCCTCTAATTGTTCATAGTACTTGGCCTCCGTTTGAAAGCAATTTTGATGCATGCAAAGTGAAGTTAGTCTTTTATATTCTGCAATTTTGGCATCAACGGTTTTGTTGAGTTTTCGGAAATCAACCAAATACTTTATGGTTTTTGGAATCGGTTCACTGGGGAAGAATTAACAAACATCAAACGATACTAAAATTTCCACATCTTGTAATTCAATATTATTTACCTTATTTACGAAATCTAGTGGATTTTCTGCTTCTAAATTATTTACTTATTTGAAAACCTGTATTGTTATGCTTTATGAACTTTTTCACTTGGCTCGATACAACCTCAATTTGGTTTAACACATAGTAATAAGGTGGAAAACGTATAATAAATATGTCCCATTTCAATAGTTGCTTCATCAAATATATAACGTGTGTATTAATTGTCGCAAAAGCTACACGTAGCAACATTCTTCGTTTGTTTCTGAATCGAAAATCTAAATGGTAAAATGTTGTACCATGCTTCATACGTTTTCAAAAGATTCTTGAAATTCGGCTTTTTAGTGCCTTCATAAGCGTTTGTGTTCGATATCTGTCGATACAGATAGTTGCAATTTTGAATTCAGACGACTTTTCATTCCTATTCTTTCGTTTTCGTCAGTTTCTTTTTGATTTCAGAGTCTGTTTTCAACATTTCTTCAATAACATACTCTCATAAAAAACACATTTGGCAACGTTGTTTGTCAATTTTGACAAGTGTTGTACCTACTATTATAGTAGTATGCAGTATACACTATTGCCAAATGTATGTTACTTTCAAGTGGTCCCTGAAGATGGTACAACACTTTAGCATTTAGATTTTCGATTCAAAATCAAACGAAGTATGTTGCTACGTGTTGCGACAATTTATGCACACGTTGTATATTTATTGTACTTATGTTTTTCTGTAGAAACCACTTTTAAGAGACGTCCTTCAACAGAAATATTTTTTTCTTATTCCAAGGAATATCTCGTTTTTCTTGGTAGCTGTGATAGGAATCCATTCTGTCTTGCGATCGTGATACAAAGTATTGTCGATAACTATTACTGGGTTTCCTGGTAGATTTGGTCGATTAAGAAATTGCACAAAAAATTATGAAAATATCTCAATCTGCTGTAATTTCACGATTTTTAGCTTGATCACCATTAATAATTCTTTCTATTCACAGTAATCAATACAACTAAAAGATGTAGTAGTTTTTATAAACAACTGATTTGCTCATTAACAAGAATAAGAAACAAAGACAAAATGTGAAAATAAAACTTTAGTTGTAGTCAACCTAGTAATTGGTATTTTTAAGTATGAAATTTTCTAGTTAATGGTAAACAAGAATCATTGTCGATATCAAACGCAGAGATCGCTATAGAACGTGGGCGTCATCGCACAATACGGTAAATGGAAAAGTTTCCTTGCCATCCGAAGAAAAACACCGAACCTCCACGCCAGCCAATTCCAAATCAATTAGAATCGAAAGGCGAATATGTAAATTATTGTAAAGTTAAGAACAGAATTTAATTTGCGAGTTGCGGAGACGCTATACCGGAAGGCGGTTGCAATTCTTGAGATTCTCGAGGACCTTTTCATACAGCAATATCTCAAGATGTCGACCTCCGTGAATTGAAAATTGTAAACCACCCTCGCATTCCTTCCTATTGAACATTCACGCCAATATCTCCCGGACTGATACTATCGGCATTTGCAGTTTTCCTTACGCGTCTACCACGTCACATCCTAAGGTCTAGTCCCATTGTCATAATGGCGGTGACTTAGATAAGTTACATAGGCAATACTGTACCTACATAACAATTTCTTAGCTTAGTTTCATTTTCTACAGAAACTTGTAATTAGAAAAGTAATAGATATTCTCTCTTTAATTGTAAGAAAATGTGGAGGTAAGGGTAACCTGTTTTTAAAGCATATTATAAAGTAGAAAAAAATATTATCCTTTGTATTGACTAATTCGGCCTCTTAAAATCAACGTCAGTTGAAATGAAAGGTGATTTTTTCATGGTTTTGTTAAGGTTTAATTAATTGCAGCATACCGAAAGCAGATATAACAACATGTCATTTGAACATGAAAATACACTTTTGTCTGCACGTCAGGACAGTACTAAGTTTGGTATACGCAAGTACATATCGGGGAAGAGTAATGTTAATTTATTTATTTAATTATAAATTTTACATATAACCCACTTAGCTTATCTACGTCGCAAGATTGCTTAAAAGTTTGCAGCATTAGGTATGTTTCCAGATATGTCTCGCTTTGAGAATGACCGTTCGACATCTACGGATGTGAGGCACGCACAATTAAAATAATCCTTATAAATAGATAATGGATCAGATCACGGATCAGATCATGGATAAATCACTAATTTGGTAAATCTGGTAAATCAGAATCTTTGTTAATAACTTCCTCTAATTTTTCCACAATTACGTGTATTGCGGAAAAATTTGTATAACTTGTAGCACGTGGCAATGCGTGTACACTGCCGTTCAGAGAAGTTCGGTCGGTTGGTAAAAAACATGAAAAGGTTACAGAAACAAACGAAACTAAAAACAAAATGAAATTTTATTGTATGTATAGGTAAAAAAGACAAAAATAAATAAATAAAAAGTTATTCTGGCCTAATATAACATACTGAACATTATTTTTTTTTTGCATCGAAAAAACCTCCTTTGTTTTTAATCACCGCTCGTACTATTCTAGACATTCTTTCGATAAGTTTTGTTAAAACGGATTGTGGAATATTAATCCATTCATGTTGCAGAATATTCCGTAAATGTTCTTGTAAAGTTGGGCATATTTTTCGGATCCTCCTATCCAGTTCATCCCACAACAACTCTGTAGGGTTCAAATCTGGGCTTTGTGGAGGCCATGTCATTACTTTCAGGGTGTGCTGTTCTTCTTGCTCCTTTAGATAGTTTTTACACACTAAGGCAGTGTGTTTTGGGTCGTTCATGCATGAATGTAAATTTACGGCCTCTTATACGCAATCCTGATGGCACTGCATGATTCTGGAGTATTGCAAAATAATTTTCCTTCCTCATTACACCCTGCACTCTGCATAAATCTCCCGTCCCAGCAAAGGAGAAACATCCCCACACTAATACAGAACTACGCCCTTGCTTCACTGTAGGCACAATGCAGTTCGGGATCACTTTTCGGTTTTAGATCTTCGGACATAAACTCGTCGATTTTGCCCAAAAACCTCAAACTTTGACTCGTCACTCCAAAGCACATGTTTGCAATCATCTAACGACCAATCTAGATGAGAACGGGCCCACTGTAGCCGTTTTGCTCTGTTGCCCCGACGTAATAAGGGTTTTCGAATGGCAATGCATCCATGAAGGTCCGCTTGTTGAAGTCGACGTTTTACCGTACTCGCCGAAACTTGTTCTTCACGGCCACGATTGACTTCGGCTGCTATTTGTGGCGCTGTTAATTTTCTATTGCATTTGCTTAATAATACAATTCTCAAATCTTCAGCTTTTGTTGTTTTCCTAGGTGCTCCAGGACGAACATGATTTTCTATAGTTCCAGTTGTCCCATATCGCTTTATGATGTCATCTACTGTTGAACTTCTCATATTTATTTTTTCAGCAATTTGTCGCCCCGAATATCCTTCTTCAAAGAGCGTAATAATGCGTGAACGTTTTTCTACACTGGTAGGCTTGCCACGTGCCATTTTGACCAACTTGTAAAGCACGAGCTTTACACGTCACATGTAAAAGTTGTTCACGCTCTTGTTTTAGAAAACAGCCCAGCGCAGCAGATTGTTGCCGCGCCATCGCTCAAAAACATCAACAGTTGATTAGATGACACTTCAAATTTCTGTAACTTATCCAGCAGTACCCTCGTACTCGCTTTATCACGACTTTGATCTGATTTCGTTATCTCCGCGCACAGATGGTAGATACCTACGTAACGTTGTCTGAGATGGTAGCTCACAGTTGGAGTTATATTTATTCCAGAAGTCGTGAAACGGTCTCTTATCCAGTAGGCGAAGTTGCAACCCACACTCGAGAAACATGGACAGTAAATCCAACATAAATTGCTCTCTCGATGTCACGCCACTTTTTCGATCTGTGTGCTGTATACTATTGACACTCTACTCATGTTGTTTCCTTGATACATACGGCAAAATGTGATGCAAATCCAGACAGAACTTTATCTGAAAACACGATGGTCTATTAGACCCGTTTGTGCCGATGCCATAATCTGCAAATAGATTTACAGAGAAAATGCCTAATTTTTATTCATTAAAATATTTGCAACACAGCAAAATTTTTACTATAAAAATTGCACATAACATTGTTTTGGGTCACGATTATTGTTAGTAACATCGAGACTTCACTTGATTCACTTGATCTAGATTGAATATATGGGCATCACTGGGTATCATAGGTTATCACTCCCCATTTCTTTATTAAAATTTCGAAATTACGAAAATTTCTCCATTGTCACTGCTGCTATTAGCCTATAATACTGTATGTTTTACTGTATTAACACTGAAAAACGCGAATAAATTATTAAACGTTGTAATGTATTTAAGAGGATTCGATCTCTACAAAAGAATTTGTGGCGCTTCCGTCCGGCGAACAGGAATCGTAGTTTCGAATCCTACCTGTCTCTAATAAAATTTTTATTACGTTAATTGATTCTAATTACATCCTTTTTTTGTTACAATCTAGCCCAACAATTCACACGCAAAATTTACGAGACAAATAGAATCAGTTACATTATTTTATTGGTATTGTTACGTTATGGTATTGCTCAAATTACAGCCCAATGAATATCTTTAGAAAAACAATAGTTTATAGTATTTGCCGCTGCACTCTGAACATTTCGGCGAGAAACATATCATATTTAATTTACCACAAAATTACATCTTTTAGGGATCTAGAACAATCAAATTCTTAAAAATACACTGGATGTTCCATTAAAAAAATTTGAAAGAAAATGGATCAAATATGGCAATGACTTCGATGACCATTATTTGACATTTTCAATTTGTTTGTTGAAAGCTCTAAAAAACTCTCAATCGAATAAAATTTGAATCACCGCTCTAGCGTTCTACGTGTAAGATATCGGCCGGTGAAAAAAGCGGAATTTCTCAAAGACCAAAAATTATCTCGATTATCTCAAAAACGAAAATAAGCGGGAATATAGAATATTGAAGTCGGTAGACATGATGAGCAGCATCTGGGGTGCGGAGATTGAACATCCTGTAAACTTGAATATATTTTTGTGTTGTGCAGAACTTACTTCTGATTATTTTTTAATTGAAAACTTTTTAAATTGCTGCGGTTTTTGTGAGATATCGAGGATATACAAATAACGAAATCAATTAAGACGCGATCTAGCGCGATAACAATCCCAACCCTTCGTAGTCGGCTATAGTTTAGATGTTTAATAGTCGTTCTACGAATATCTTCCACGTCTGCTTCCATTAAAACGCTCATTTGTACACGTTAATACGGTTAATAATTATAGCAAGGACTATGGCGTGGTATGGCGAACAACACATAAGTATCGGCACACTCCGCACCACACAAGCTTAATTAATTATATCGTAATATAATAATTAGTCCGGGACGGGCGTTTCGTGGACACGAATGGTCCTCATCATCAACCGGTGACCGGTCACCGGTGTCCTCGAAACGGCCGTCTCGGACCAATTATTATATTATTATATAATAAATTAAACTTGTGTGGTGCGGAGGTTGCCGATACTTATGTGTTGTTTACGTTAATACGGTGATATAATTTAAATAAACATACATTTCAGTATGGCAAACTACTAACATCGGTGGATCCAACTCACTTGAAATATTTGGACATATCGCAGATGGGCTGCAACAGTGTCATAAGTCCAAAAAAGTGAAATTTTAGATAATTGTGGTAACTGATTGAAAATAAAGTAAATTATTTAGGCCTGATGATTTTATCTGATTAAGTGCTAGATCTGCATCAAAACAGAACTACGAAATTTAATTTCGCAGTACTTAACTGTTCTTCTCATTTTCAATCCTTAATTTCTCCAAATCAGTAATTTTCTACTTGTGACATTGTTGCAGCTCATGTGCAATGTGTTTGTGTCGCCTTCAGTAATATCGAGCAGCGATTAGGTCCTGTGCAATCCCACAAAATTGTCCTATTAGAAAATTATAGACTTAAAATACGAGGAATTAAAAAAATTAAAAAATGTCAAACCTATGAAATTAAGTACCATATAAATGAACTTCAAACGACACAGAAATACAAGATTAACAATACAAAAGAAAAAAACAAAAAAGAAAAAATGACGGTAGGATAAAGAATGCGATGAGGAAATAAAGATAAAGAGATACTTAAAAAAAATATATTATAAACAATTCAGACCAAAATAAACAAAAATATCAAAGAAGAAGAGTAAAAAGGATAACAAGAGAAGCGAAAACAGGTTACACGGATAACAAAGTAAAAGAAATGAAAACAAAATATATTAACAATGGCATTAGCAAATGTTACAAGACCATAAAAAAAAACATATCAAAGCTTGCTCTACCCTATATAGAGAATAAAGACGGTACTGGAGAGAATACGGGAAAGAACATTTTAAAGAGAACTTAAAGGGAGGAGTAGAAGAGGAGCCGCGAGAAGAAATAACAGTAAACAAAGATAATGCAATCTGAAAATTCACCATAGAAGAAACAGAAAGCATTATAAAAAATATGAAAAATTACAAAATCCGTGGGGAAAATAATACAATAACAAAAAACCTGAAGAAAGGAGGGGCCCTCTCACAAAGGCAGATAGCAGGACCAATAAAAGAAATCTAGAAATCGGAAATTATGCCAGTGAACTGCAGTAAAGTAATAATAATAGATAAATAGTATTAATTACTACTTTTAACTTGCGCAGAGCCTCAATTATACATTCCTGGAGTGACCCAGCGTGTCTATGTATCGGGACCGTATCCAGTACGCAACATCACACGCAACGCAGAGAGCGTTTTGTCTTAGTTCCTCTTGGGTCTTCCCGCGAGTTAGTTGAACGTCGTTTGTTTAATTCATAGTATGACGGGCGTACAAAAACGCAAAAGAGAAAAGGTCTGGCGCAAATACGACTGTACAAATCATGTCAATACTATACAGCACACAAATCGCAAAAGTGGTGTGCCATCGAAAAAACAATTTATGTTGAATTTACTGTCCACGTTTCTCAAGTGTGGATTGCAACTTTGCCTACTGGATAAAAAAAGCCGTTTCACGACTTCTAGAATAAATATAATTCTAACTGGGAGCTACCATCTCGAAGAACGTTACGCAGGTGCGCGAAGATAACGAAAAAATCGAAAAGAAATTCATTGTACATGTTACAGGAACCCCTTCAACCGAATTTTCCTATCTTATTAGCAAGCAAAGGATCCTGGTGAAGCGATTACGAGGGTAATGCTGGATACGTTACAGAAATTTGAGGAGTCACCTAATCAACTGTTGACGTTTATGGAGCGATGGTACGACAACGTGCGTTGCGTGGGCCGTTTTCTAAAACAAGAGTGTAAACAACTTTTACTTCTACAGTTGTGGCACAAACGATTCGCAAATGCTATCTAGAGGTGGATGCATTAATTTCAAATACTAGCAAAGTGCTTTTGAAATCTCCCAAACGAATTCGAGAACTGCCCCGGTATTCCCGAACCACCGAAAGCTGTTGGGGATCATGGTTGAAGGCAGCTTTTTATTATTCAAAATTTTTCGAACAAATAAAACTTGTGGTTTTACGACGAAACTGCAGCTTTTAGGGAATCCCTAGATGTCGAACGGTCATTCTCAAAGTGAGACAAACCTAAAGCTGCAAACTTTTAAGCAATCTGATTCTAGTTGTGCTACGTAGATAAGGTAAGTCCTTTTGGCAGAAATTTTGCTTCCACCGGCTTCAGCGATTTTCATCACCAACGCATTACTTAAACAGCAGTGAACATTTGTATATATTTTACTTGAATCAAAGCTTCCCGCGTTTCCTTTTCCGCAGAAATTATCAGCGGCATTTATTAAGTTGATTCGAAAAAAATCTTTGATATGGGCCCCTTTTTTTAAATCTTCACTCAACTGAAGTTAGCACTAATTTTATGTTGTTAAGTTGCCATCGTGCCGTGGGATTTAATTTTAAATAATGCGTTTAGTGCTATGCTGAACTATAAAAATTCTATAGATTAAGTTTCTGCAATTTTTTTCGATCAGACATCCCAACTTTACCTTTATATAACTTAGAAACGTTAATAACTGTCGATAGTTTCCGCAGTAATCATGATATATGAATGCAGAATGTATTGATGCATCGACGTGGTAATGTTGGGGTATAGTTTCGCACTGCATTAATTTCGCGTTACACTAGGCGAACTATTATATACAAAGTGATCAAATGTTTATTGGAAAATTGTGACCACAGGACCAACTGATTTGGGATACCGAGTACTCATTGGGGTATTGAATGAGAATAGCGATACCGATTTGACTGCTTATACGCTTACTTAGAAGCATCGATACTTACATACATAAAGCTAATCGTATACTTATTTTGCGGGTATATTAAGGTTTACTTTCAATTCTTAAATATTTCATCGGAGATGTACATAATTGTTCATTTCTGATCGCTCTCTGCTGCGACATTTTTTAAAATTATGAGATATTATCTAATTGGTAATTGCTACAGGATAGATTCCCTCATCCGCATGTCATCTAACAACCGTATGGTTTTCTTTCAATACGATTCAATACTATTGTATATCAGTTAATATTTTACTTGGTATCGAATTTATTGATACAACAAATGATAGTATCGTATAGAAAAGTGTCAATACATTACGAGTACTTATTAGTATTAAATGAATCTTGCTGGGACCTATTCCCAATTTGCATGTAGAAGCCTACGTAATGCTACCAAAAATAGCAATAAATTAATAAGTATATATTACTATGTGCCTTCTGCATAATTCACTTAGCAAAATATAATACGCTATTTTCTTATCAGCAATTAAGAATTTTCATTTAATATTTTGTTGAAACAAGCTTGTAGCTATTGCTATTCATAACTTGAAATTTAACTTTACTCTTTTGTCTTATTCAGTTCAAATATATATCGACGAAAATTTATGATTAAATTACAAAACATTTAGTTATGTTTTATTTAACTTAATTTTATTTTATCTTTTTTATCTGAGCTAATCTATTATTTCGTTTCATTCCTAACTGTCGGACTTTCCTCCAGTACTCTAAAGAATTTGGATTTAATTCATCTAAAGTAGGTGGTTTCCCTGTCCTTAAGGTCCATAACCATTCTGGATATTCTTCATCAGGTTTTATCTGTACATCTTGCCCTTCCTTATAAATATTTGAACCACACACAAAATTAACCAATTTCTGGGGATCCGTCTCAACAGGTAATATTTTTTTCTCCATTGTAGGGCCTGCTTTACCTGCTTTCTTTTTCTTCAACATACCACCGACCATGCTAACGCCTTAAAATAAGGTAGATAGAATATAAAAAGTATGTAGTCCTAAACCTGTTAGACATACCCCCCGTTTCCTTCTTCGCATAGTGATTTTTTGGATGTGCTAGAGAAAAAGTAAGTACTAAAGTTCGTCTAATATTTAATAGTGAAAATACACTATTGCTACTCATTCTGAGAGAGGAAAGAAACAATTAGAAAAATTACATAAACATAACCTAATTTCTTCCACTTGTACTAATTTAAAGATAGGCGGGTATTTTAATCACAGTATTTTATTTTCCACGTTCCGCAATATCATCAAAATAACTTGTTCTTTGGAACGGTGTGCAGTCTAATACCTCTCTAAATATAAACTTTAGGCGAAAATGTTATTAACGAAATTTGTGTGGCAAGTTATTTTCTATTATTTTCAACCATTTATGTTTTTTTTTCAAATGACTTTTTATTGTAACAAAAAAATATATTTCTTTAAAAAGTAACAGTAACACTTTTTGACAGATTTGGAATCTATAAATTTCTTGATATGGAACAGGGTTGCGATTTTCCGGCAATAGGTGAGCTTGATGGCGCCATATAAAAATAAATACGGCTATTTCTGGCAACATGGAATACAAACATGAACAAAGTGTGTGTTTGGTTCAATAAAGAGTTCTGTGTTACTCTTTTTCTTGATCCATAT
This sequence comes from Oryctes borbonicus, assembly GCA_902654985.2. Classification (NCBI taxonomy): domain Eukaryota; kingdom Metazoa; phylum Arthropoda; class Insecta; order Coleoptera; family Scarabaeidae; genus Oryctes; species Oryctes borbonicus. The sequence continues at coordinate 6,371,109 of LR736861.1, read as the reverse complement.
TGGCAGTACTGTATTTGATGTTCTTGACCAACACTGGGTAGGTTCAGCGGAACTGTTTGCTCCGTTTCTCTAACGTTATCGTTACTAACAGCTACGTCGTTAACAGTTAGGAAGGCATCGATACTGAAGATGTGAAAGCAATTGAAAAGCAACATGTAGCATAACAAAAGTTTGGTATAGAACATGGCCGTCTCCCCCCCCCCCAACATATTTCGATGTATCATTGAATGTAGCGGTAGGTAGCACACGCGTTCAGCAGATACGTAAGAAATTATTTGCTTCTGCTGACTCGTCCATTATGATTGGTTATTATCAATTAAGAGATAACCAATCGCGTTTAAGATTACAACGTGTTTTTTTTTTATTGTTTTACAAAATTTTATTATACAACTTTTATTTTTGGAAAAGATATATCCAGAAAAACAAGAACTAAGAAAATTTAATAAAAATTAGCTGGAGCAATGGTAAGAGGCAAGGTTTATGAGATTATAAATAATAAATAATAATTTGAGGTAAGGTACTCTAGTTTGAAAAACTTTAATTTTAACATACAAAGCTATTGAATCTTTAGAATCTAGTTACTAGAATAAGAGTTTTTAAACGAAAATCAACATTTTAACCAGGTTTTCATATTATTTTGTATGTAAAACAAAGAAAATTATCAAATATTGGAGTTCTGAAGTTCAAGCAGTTAGTAATTCCATTAGGTTCTTTTTAGTTTGATTCCATCGTAAATCTATCAGATAACTGACATCAGAAACATAAGTGCACATTTGCTCGTTTTTTTTTTTTTGTAATGGATTTAAAAACGTGCCCACCTACCAAAAAAGTAAATTCTCCTGTCTCTGGTGACCTAGAAGAATAACAATTATAGGCCTGGAGACAAGTCAATAAAAATTGGTAATTGGTGGCGATTTGGTTGCTAAAATTTGGCAGCGCCGCATCTATAAAGCCTGGCAACCCTGATATGGATGTGCATTGTTTTCATGGCGTTAAATTAAAAAAAGATATTGAGAACATTTTAAATGTAATAAAAACTGACCCCAACGGTGCCCAAGACATTCCCAAAAATTACGAATAGTATTTTTAAGCCCACTAAGTGGTACGGCTTGTATCTCACGTCTAATTTTTATTCATAAATCTTCCAAGCTTTGGGGCATCCCCGTTGTACACTTTTTCCTTTAAATAACTCCATAGAAAGAAATTCAATGGGTTTAAAACAGATGACCCAGCGGACCATTCAATAAAGCGTAGATGTCCAAATCAACGGCCGGAAAAATTGTATTCAAGTACAACATCATTTTGTTGAAACCAGAGGTCATGGTTTAGCACAACCGATTGATTACCCTGCTAAGGTATTTTCTAAAAAATATGGACCTATGATTCGTTGTCCAACAATGCCAGCACAGACATTACATTTTTGAGGATGCTGTATATGATGCTCCACCATCCAATGTAGATTATCAGTTGGGCTATGGAAGTTCGTTCTTGATGAACGTTGTTGAATAAACGGCAAGCTTCGTTATGAGTACGTTGTCTGTCACCATATCCAACCATCGTGAGGATTTCGATTCTTCGTTAATTTCACAATTTTCATACAAACTACTGTACAAAGTTCTACTTAAGGGAGATACGTCAATAATTCTTCGACGGACGTTCTATCTAACTAAAGGAAATTTACAAATAATTTTACGCAAAAGGATTCTGAGCAAAAGTGGAAAAATTTGTCAAATTCATTAAATAGCATTTCAGGCTCCAATGTTTCAATTTAAACGGACGGATATATCTTCAAGTTTGTTAAACACTTCCTACATCTATTTGGCTCATAGATTTTGAATTTTGCGAAATAACGTTTCTTTAACACCGGGTATCTTGAACGCTTCTCATGTTGACCGGTATATTGATAAACTAATTAGAGTTTACAAGGTGATCATCGAAATCGTTGTCAAATTTGGTTCATCATTCTGAAGTAATTGGTATTAAAACAATGACAATACTTTCATTTACAACAAATTTATTTTCAACATGAGCTTAGAAAACAAACAACTTTTAAAAATAGCTACAAAAATACAAATATTTTTGTTCAAAATAAATATTCTCATTATTATAATTTGATACGATTCCAATCGGTTTGTGAAACAACAAATGGACCGTTATGAATGAAATGAATTTTCATTGTGGGGACATAATTCAAATTGGACATCAACTGAAACAATACATTCAATATTGTATTAATAGTACGACCCACATATTAGTTTCTCTTACCTTTGGTGTTATCAGAAAATACTGAGACGTATTCGGGCGGCTTGTAAAGTCAAACAATAATTCGAATATTCTTCTTTCATTTATTTCATCCATACCTTGATTAATTTCATCGACGCAACGGAAAGGTACCGGCGTTAATTCTTGTAGGGATAACATATAAGTTGCAGTGGCAACCGCTCTTTCGCCGCCACTTTGTGTAACATTATTTAACTCCTGAAGAGGTTCTCCATTTCGATAAGTTACTTGGATACTCAGGCCGTATTGTCCATAATCTTGCGGGTGGTCTCCTACGTATAAAAGTAGCAGTAGTGTTGATTAAAAGTTATCACTTTTAAATAATAAATTCATCATCATTTCTTATCTACACATCGGTGCAGATAAGAAATAAATCACCCTATTTTGCATCTATTTTTGTGCGAATTTATCTTGATACTGTTATTACAATCTTGCTAAGGCTAAGAAAAGAAAGAGAACATAATGTCTAATGACCTTGTAGCTTCTATAGTAGATAAATCAATGGTAATCATTGGTAATGATGACGTAGTTTTTAAATAAAAGACATATGCATCTTTTTTTTTTAATACTGGTAGTTTTCAGTTCACGCCGCAGTTAAGTTTCTACAAGAACGTAAAATGAACCCAAATATAATAGAAAGTATAAGATTAAGTTCTACATAAGTGAATAATTTGTTAATAGCACAACGTAAACTATAAATTTTATTTTTTTTTTCCGGATAGTTTACGAAAAAACAGTCAAATTGGGAAAATCGGGGAATCCGCGGCGGATTACGCAGTGAATCGGCATAAATAGAACCGGCATAATATGAGAGGTACCTCTGTTGTATTGTTTAATGTTTCCTATAATGCAAAAATTATGGTACAGAGTGAGGAGAATTAAAGAAATTAATGATCAATCGGATTACATGCTGTTTTATATGCAGAAAGGTGAGATTCGAGATTACCTTTATATATCGAGACTTCTCCTGCACAACCCATTTTTTTGAAAGCAGCGCTAAACTTACTGCTGATTTCATCGACAAGCTCCTGTAGTGGCGTTAAATAATCGGTTTCCATCCGATTTATTTTACGATTTATGTTTTCAATATCTGTAGAATCGCTTCTCAGGCTATCTTCCAATTGTTGAATTAATTCCGATCGCTGTTCATACTCTCTCATTTCATCGTCATCCGCTGTCGTAAGACATTCCATTTTACCAACAATTTCGCTTTTTCTTCGTTCCAAATCTTCCATTTCATCACTTAACTCATCGTATTCCTTGCGGAACTCATTAAATCCCTCTTGATCGGGTGTAAAACCATTAGAGAGATCCTTTCCTCTCTGTAAAGCCTTTTTCGCGTCTAGTGTAATTTCATCATAACGTTTCTTTATATTCTGCAACGTTTGTTCGGCTTCTTCGCATAACTGACGAATATCGAACACTTTATTCTCTAAAAATGTGATTTGCTTCTCCAATACGCCCATTTTAAGTTGCTTGAAATCTATATTGCAACGTAACACATTAAGAACTTTAAATTTTTCTTGAAGAGCTTTATTCAAATTTAACATTTGTATAACCACGTTCTAAAATAAAACACAATAATTGTGAAACTAGCTAAACTTGATTAGTTGGTTAAATTATTTAATTTAACACAAACAACGTAAAAAATAAATAATTGGTGATGGTTAGCTACACTTGAGTATAAGTAAAACGTATACAACTAAATGGGGTGGAACCAACACTAGGTAACCCCCGCATATTTAAACAAACTTAACCTAGAGCTTAAACCTACGAATGATTAGGAAATACGCTTTCATTTGCAATAAAACCAGTATATGGAGAAATTGTACAAAAGTAAGAGCAAAAGGGGGGGGGGGGGAGCAAAAACAGAACAGTACAGAAATGTGTCCGTACGAAACGTAAGTCTACTCTACAAATACGATGGCGTTTTAAGTAAAATTAATTTGTGAACAAAGCAAGCATAATGAAACTGGTATCATCATATTCAAGCACGTTATTTTTAGAGTGTGAAAAACGGGAAGTTTGATTGCTTCAACGTCAAAAATAATAATATAAAATATATAAAATAATAATAATAATAATAATAATAATAATGTATCACTGCTCAGCAAAATCAGGGAAACCTCATACTATTGGGGAACAGCTGATTTTTCTAGCCGTTAAAGAAGTTTTAAAAACTATTCTGTATAAGTCTGCATGCGACACACTCAAGAGAATTGCTTTGGGTGACAACACAGGCCAAAGACGTATTGATGAAATAAGTCACAATGTGGAAAGCTTATTGTGTAATTTTTCGTTATTCAACTGGACGAATCAACTTTACTTAATAATGAAGCACTATTATTGGACTATGTCCGTTTGGTTATACTCCAAAATATCCACACTTGTGAGAACTTAGACAACAATATTGGATGTTTTGCAAGATTATTTAATGGAAAAAGTGCCTTCTTTAGCAAATATAGTATCAGCAGGCGGAGCACCAGCTATATCGCGGTTTTATGAGCCTTTCCCGGAGTACTTGCAATTCATTGCGTCATCCACCTACGACTTTTAGTAGTTAAAAATCTCAGTGCCAGAATCCACGAGTCTCTTCAATTCATCAAACAAGATTCGTAGCAAAACGTTGAATTCTAGATTACTTGCGCAGTTGCATGAAGAAGATGATGCTAGCTCGCCAAGATGTTGTAATTCAACTTACTTTAATGTTCGTATTGCATTCTGTTCTTACAGCAGCTTCAGTCGTAACGTCTTGACGAAGCTGTTCTATATTATTGTGCACCACACGTATGCGACTATCTATTGTTTGAATATTTTGGCAAATATTCTTAATATTCTTGAGACTTTCACTTAACCTCTCTTTTCTTTCGCTGAGTTCAGTAATCTATAATAAATAATTTATAATTTTGTGATTTAAGGGAAAACAGAAATATTAACTACAATATGTTATGTACTTACACGATTTTGAAGTTCTTGTATTTGAACATCATACCGTTCGTAAGCTCTTTGATTATCATTTAGTTGGCCTTGAATATTCTCCAATTTTGCAAGATCTACTGAAATGGCGAGACATCCACTCGACTTAATTTCATTCTGTCGTGTAATCTTCTCGCCTGTATACCTCGAATACGAACAAGAGAATCTAAATCTATCTAAAAGTATAACAATTAGATATAGCAATAAGACGTGAATGTACAGGATGATTCAAATTAAGTGCACATCATTGCTATCTGTATTATTGGTAATACTATAAAGTTAGATTATGCCGATTAGCATGCAATTATTAAAAAACAATTGAATAACATATTGTCAGCAAAAGGCCCTGTACATTAAAAACAAATAGTTAATAAAAGATTTAATGAATTATGGTTTTAGAACTAGCCATATGTCAAAAATTTTACTTTTCGAAAAAAACGTGTTATGTACTTTAATTTCTATTAACGTATCGTACGGTTCAAGCTCATAAATGAATAGCTCCTTAAATTATTGGTGCTGTGAACACTAAATAACAATTGCACAAATCCAGCCTTACATCTAATAAAATCAAAACGGCAGCTTTTGACATGCCACTTATTGCAGCATCAACGACGATATAGATATGATAAATGGCAAAGATTCTTGCGCACTTAAGTTCCTCTATCGGCACTCATATATAACGACACAGATATAAGAATATAGAAGTGCCCTTAATAAACGTTTTTTTTTACAGATCCAGAAAACTAAAATATGTTTTATTTCTTAAATATTTGGAATGGACGAATAATATTTGATTTATAGCGGGTGATTTTCTTAACTTGAAACTTTCAAATATCTCGAAAAAAATTACCATAATTAAAATTTAGCCTCTATATTATATTGCACATTCGGATTTTATGGCAAAAAAATATGTAGAATTTGTCTGAAACATTTTTTTCGATTCGTGATAGATGGCGCTGTAATCGAAACTCAATTTGCTTTAATTTCTCCTACTGAGAATCTACGCATACGATTCTGCAACACGCTTCCAATAAAAAGAATGCCACGTTTTTTCTTCCAAATAAACCTACAAATGAAAGAAATAAAAGATTTTTTTTCACAAAGTGCTTATTTTTCGAGATACTCAAGTTAAAAAAATCACTCGGTAGTATGTTTTTGACACCAGGAAGAAGTATAGTGTTTACTTAAATTTTAATTTATAATTGCTCTTAGGGCCGTAGTATTATGTAAATTCATCTCAATGATACAATTATCACCATTATGAGAGAAATTTGTTATAGTGGTCAGTAGCATAAACGATCGATTAGTAATTATTTGTGGAATAGTAGAACATAGTGTAGGTTACAACACGCTATTTTTAAGTTGTGCAAAACTATTTCCATTACATTTGGGAACATGCGTATCCATTATTTTGTAGTTTTTCTTGTATGAAAAGAAAAGAGTATATGTTAAAATTTACGAGCGTGTGAAAGTTACCTTCGCTTAAAAAATATGCTAAAACCTACTTCGTCTGTCATGTTAACGTTAAATTGTTTTATTATACAATAATACAAATACCTACCACTAAAAAAACAAGAAATTTCTCTAGGTATATCTTCGAAGCATTTGTTAGTTTGATCATTTCCAACAGGCGTATTATGAATTCTATAATTCTTACAAAGATAGGTAATAATTGGTGTTGGTGCAGTAATTAAACTTGACAAATAGGCGTAGAATCCGTACTGCTTCAATCTCTCGATTGGAATACGTGGTTGATACATATGAATCGTCTCATCTGGATCGGAATAAACGATATTAATTCCGAGATTGAGATTATCTCTCAGAGATTGAATTAGAAAATTCATATCATCTTTATTTGTACATGTCAAGGCAACTCTATCTCTAACTGGTATTGTATTCTCTAAGTAAACTGCATTTGATGAATTAATAACATTGATCTGGAACAAAGACGGAGAATAAAGCTATTTTTTGGCAAAAATTTTAAGTACTTACTTCCAACATCATAGGCTCAAACACTTGACCTTTGAAGTGTTGCGAATTTTCCCTTAGCCACAACGTTGCTTTATAAGCGTCATTATCCAAATTTCGTAGATATTGCAGGCGTTGTTGTTTAACGTTTTCGATTTGCGCCACTTTATTTTCTAGACCGCGCATTTCGTGCATGTTATCGCGTTTCAAAATTTGCAGTTCGGATTTTTTAGCTTCCATTATGCCAAGTTGTTTGGATATTTCTTTCATTTCATGAATATGTTGCTGAAGCTTCCTTTGAATATCCTCACCTTTAAAAATTATTACTTAGTAGATAATAAATAATGTATGAAAAGTGTTGCGCAAAATCAATAAAAAATCAATAAAAATCTTTCTCGAAACCCTTGCACCCTAAGGGTGCCGGGTATCGATAAAAATCATTTACATGTAATTCCTCCATAAATAATCTACAATGCTGTTGTCAAGGCTCATAGAAATTTAAATCATACTTGCATAGTTTGCACAACTTACCATCACCGTAGCCTTTCTGTAAATCTTCTTTATCAGCTTGCAACTTGCGTAGCTTCATGTCCGCTGTACGAATTTCTTGTTCTCTCTGTGAAATCTCTGAAATTTTTGCTCCCATTTCCGTGTTTAATTCCTTAATAGATTCCTTTAGTTTCCTTAATTCATCATTGTGTTTTTGAATTTTATTCTCCATATCTTTGGTATTGTTCTCCTAAAGCAAATAGGAACAAAGTCAAAAAACATAAAAACAGCTCATTCATATGCATAAAAGTAAGTAAAAGAAAAGAGAAGAAAACCTCAAAAATCAGTGGCGTATCGAAGTTATCTAATTTTAAAATGAACAACGAGTATATTGATACATTTTGTTCCTTCAATTCTACGTGAAAAAAAGATCCATAGAGATAAAAAATACTCTCGATACCACGCTGATGACGCCGGGTACGCAGAAATATGTCAGTGAGTTAGTGTATTTTTTTTTCTCTCCTTTTATTGCGTTTGTCGTGAATTATTTCATCAATACAACGAGGAAGCTTTCTTAGCATTATTTTTTTGAATATCACTAGAGTGGATTTATTTAAACAAGGTAGGGTTTCTTTATGAATTACTGACTGTTTGGACTTTTTTTTTGGGGGCATTTTCTTCTAGGATTGAACATTACACGCGATGTTCAAGAAACTCCAATAATAATAGGAACAACAATAATGAACAAAAAATATGTAGAAATGTATTACAAGACCATAACAAATGCAAGAAAAAAGGAATAGGGGTCATATTATTATTGCATCCTCAGTAACATCATTATAAGAATATTTGGATACTTCTTACTGATCGCAGCAGTTTACTATAAATTTTTCAATTGCGTAACTGTATATCAATGGGAAAGCTAAAAGTTGACGACAACATGTACGACTACAGCCAAAGACTAACCTGAGAACGTTTTTTCTGCAAGAAAGACCCATTCACAGCCAAAAGCCCAGCCCCACATTAAAACATAACACCATAAAAGTGAACATATTAAGGCGTAATATAGATTTTCAGTAATCAATTGATATTTAAATTATATTTTATTGCGAAATAGCGTGTACTTATGCTTTTACAAATATTATCTACCTGATCATACATTCAGTAAACGAAATAATGGTCGCAGTGAAATGAGGACTACGACTAGTGAAATTTTATTTCTAGATCAAAGATTATCACTTGTAATTACAATGCAGATGTTGCATGCTGTCGGCATACATGACAATGTGCCTGTCGCCAATGGTCACTGCCAAATTATCGGTGAAAAGTATAAAAGTTTGTATTCCAAGAATCGAACCTTGTGGTATACCAGAGAATATATTGGCTAACAGTGACTGAACGTCAACTCTCAACATCCAACTAGTTGAAAGAAGATATACTTCATTCTAAAATATAACCTCTTACTTCCACGGCATACAAACTTGTTTGAACAAACGAGAATTCCTAACTATCAAAAAATATTCCCGCCACACACCAGCTCTGTCCAGTCTGTTAGTAAACGAATTATAAGAAGTCAACGGATGCATTTGTTGGTTCGATAATTGTGTTGGTGATCCGAAAGCAATAATATTTCTCTAGAAAATCTACTACAATAGATACTACAATACAAAAAACTTTTGAAAAAGGAGTCAAAGTAGATATATCATAATTTGTAAAATTTCACCCTTGTATTTGAAATAAAGTCCCGGCCGCGATAAATCTATTCAACAATATAAATAATGCATGCATGAAGTAGTTTTCTTTTTAATCGAACATTGGTGCGACATACTGGAAACTACAATAATCGACTCATATACAATATTAATGCATTATTATCGACTTCAATCATATATAATTTAAACTAGACGTTAGATATTTTTACTGTACTGAATAGCAAATTTGTGTGTCGAGCTGGTGATTGGTAGAATTTGAATGGAAATTCTAATTTATCGATTACTCGATTGGAAAAAACAAAAATTCCACAGTTTCATTGAGTAAATACAGCAGAGAAATGATATACAGGGCGAGTCATCTCAATGTGCATGAAAGGTCATTTCCTGCTATCAGGTTTGATTATACTGAAACCTACAGAATGTTTCATAAGTTCATATAGTCCAATAATTAAAACAATTGATATCAAAGCGACAGCAACAGGTGTGCGCGTTTATATCTAAACGTCATACCTGTTGCCTGAACAACTAAATTGTTAAACAAGTAAAAGTGCGGTATCCTTTAAAATTAAAAAAATATATATTTGGCAACGCTATAATATATATTGACTTGTGCCATACTTCTATATTGTATAAGGGGCAACACGCACTTTACACCGACCGAAATTGCCACATTACCAACTTACATCATGCATTATATTATCCCTCAACTTCGATACTGTCTTTTGCGCATTTCTTATGGCATTTTCTACAGGTTCTGCAGACTTTTTGTGTGTATTTAGTATTCCATGAGCATCTGTCTTATCGGCTTTTATGTCTTCTCTTTTTTCTGCCAATAATTCATATTTTTGCCAAGCAATTTTTCTATCGATGGTTTTAATAAACGTTAAGAATTTTTTTCGTTTATTAAAATTGTTGACTTTACTTTCTAATCTGAGATTAGCATCTTTAGCTTCTTGAAGTTTTTTGCTTCTCTTAGAAGATGTTTCTAAGATAGCTTTGTGCCGATCTTTTTTCACTATCAAATTTTGCTGTTTTTCAATTAAATCGTCCCTGCATAAAGCCTTTTTTGTTTGCTTCAACAATTCCTGTTTGTTCATTTTAGCAAAATCCTGTACCCTATCCTGAGGTAAAAACTGGCAAAGATTATCAACTTGTATATTATACAATTTAATATGTTTCAACATATCACCCTGTGGGACTCTTGATCCGTTAATCCTCCATACTGATTTATCTTGTAAATCAAATTCTCTTGTTACTACGGTTGTGTCCGAGTTACTTCCGTCACCACTTTTTAAAGTAATATCGATTCTTGATTGTTGGCAATTATGTTTTATGTATTCTGACACCTACAAGCAATCAGATTATTGCAATTAAAACAAAAATACGTTTTATCCCGACCTTCGATCCTCTTCCAACAGTTTTTGGGTTTCCCCCTAATCCTAATATAATTGCAGCAACAATTGTAGATTTACCGGTTCCATTGGATCCAACAATCATATTTAAATGTGGGCCGGGATGCATTTCTGCATATGTATATGTACTGTAACATTTTCCTTTGTTTTTTTTAATAAATAAGCTTAATTAAAGTATACTTACACAAAATTTGTAACACAAATTTTAAGAATGATTCCAGGTTTGTTCATTTTGCCAATTCCTATCACTGAATAACGTAAAATAATGAAAATTATTGAAGTATATTAAATCAGAATTGCGTAAGCGTATATTTAATTATATTTCATTTATTCATATTATTTAATATATTTCATAGGCAGAGATACACATTAATATGAATATATACAGGGTTATGCGATTAGTCAGTGTTACCACAGGTCACTGCAAGAATTATTTAGTGTTGCCAAAATTATCGATTTTTTTCTTAAAACTATTATGTTACAAATAATTACTTTCAAAATAGGATAAAACGGACACATTCAAAAATGTATTTATTCTCGTTAAAAAGCTAAATTTTACAAAAGAACTAAATAGAACATTTAAATTTTCAAAATTCACCTGTTCATATAAAATAAACAAAAAAAAACTCTGTTTTGTGCTTTCAAAATGGATACCAGGAATTCATGGGCGGCTTGTTTATAAAATGTTAGAAGTGATCATTTTTTGTGCAACATCTTTTGCTTATTGCAGATTACAGGAAATTCTCGGTGTAGTATGAAAAATTCTCCAACTGTTGCAATATGTCACTTATGTGTGTAGATGAGCAAGGTAGGGGAATTTTTGCAGCAATTAGGCTGACTCGAGTTTTGTCGACTCTCGTGGAAACCAGTAGCCAACACGAACCCTTTCTTATGAGACGAATAGACACGAGTCTGTCTAGTCGCTGCAAAAAAGTCTACCTTGGTCATCTCTACTAATGTTGCTAGTGTAAGACATTTTAGTAATAAGATCATGTGGAATACGATAGATTGGCAGCACTGTACAGGCCAGTACAGTACGTAAAAGGCAAGTATGTTATTGTACTAAAGATTTAACTAAGAGTACTGTATGCTACGTTTCTTGCTAATATTGAAGAAATTGATACTAATCATACTTAATCGGCCCTTGTACCATAATTAATCGTAAACGGGTTATATGCAAAAAACAGTTAGTTTAGGATTACGACCATCAGGTTATATATTGTACTACTTTTTTTTATTATTTTAATTAATGTTACAAGTGGCAACATTGCACTAGCACGAGTTTGCATTGGAATAACGTCACAATTTCGCTTTGTGATTCAACTCCAGTCTCTGATAAAAATAACTGTGAATTACTGGAATAAAGCTTTATGTATTAAGTTAAATATGGAATAAAGAAAAATGCATTTGTTTTGAATATTTTAATTAAAAAATAAAGAGAATATACATGTAAAACTAAATAGTTATTGCTTATTTGTTCACATATAATGAACAGATGACATGAGACGCAGATATATACAGGTGAGATGAAAATAAAATTAAAAGGGAAGAAATAGAATTACGATCACTAATAATTACGTCAATGAGCGAGCCTCAGATATTTCTTTTATTTGATAAACAAATTGATATGAATCAGTTACAAGAATTTATTAAACCAACATCAAAACTGCTAGTTAATGATATAAAATTATAGCACAAATATCTATACAATAACAAAGTCTAGCAGTTCCTAACAGATATGATGTCAAAGATATTTAGAGTATATATACATATTTAAAGCCTAAAAATACGAATCATTGGTTGCAAATGGATTTTTAAGAAAGGTAATGCTGAAATCTAAATGTCTTTGAAAAATATAAGAATTTGATCAGTATTATGCAGCCTCAGTTACTCACTTTTATGATTAACATTTCATGTATAAACATAACATTTTATTTGTACACGATTGTGCAAGTATAAGGCAACACAAACTATCTTCTCTATTTTCGTGGAATTTGTAAGACGGAAATAGAAATATCATCCCGATTTTTTGTACAAACTTAGTGAAATATAATTAGTGTACACAGAAATGCGGTTTCGGGCCACCTAATAGCGTAGCGTTTTTCGCTTGATTGTACTGGGATCGGTATTGGCTGAAAGCAGCACTCCCCGAGTACAAAATGGAAACACGATTACCATACCATAATATATGAAAATATAGGATGATTTATTTTTTATTTTATTTTTTAATAATTTAATATTTATTTTAATTATTGCAATATCAATAATATTGCTTCACACGTAGCCGTAAATATTATATAGTGTTAAGGGAAAACATTTATGCTACGAATAAATAAAATCAATTCGTTGGATATAAAACTACATGCGGTATCATCTGTTTTCGTCGCGTTCGTTCTTATCATACACAATTTTTACACATACGTACATCGCATCTCTACGTAAATGATGAAAAGAAAGAATACAAGCGCGATGTGCACCACGCTTGCTCTTACCCGTACTCTCTGTTTCATATATTTCTCATTCGCCGTTTCATATATTTACGTAGAGATTTGAGAAGTACTGTGCATTATAATAGACGCAACAGATTGCAATCCCTACCAACGGCTCCGTTCATATCACCCATCTATCCATGCGTACACTCGGAGCAGCAGATTTTTACATTTCGTATCTAGGCTGTGGGCAAAAATCGCATCCATCATTATAATACTCATTACCATAGTTTCAAACAGGGGAATTTGACAAATGGAATCTTCAAACAAAGATAGTTTGCATTGTGTATCTCGCTCTTTAAGCTGAAATGAATGTTTGTCATACGAAAATTAATGTAAACAGTTAAGAGAACCACATTTAAAAATTGGCTTTTTTAAAACATTTTCAATTACTTAATTATTATTACATATTAAATATGCATGTAGTTGTTAGTTATGGAATGGTTGAGCGAATAACCAATGGAAACCCAAGATTACGTCATCCACTCATCTGCTGAATACTACTATAAGTAAAAGAGCCCTTACATATTGTTTCAAAAAATCCTTACAAATAACAAATTTAAAAAATCAAAAAATTGGAAACATTACTCTGTTTAAAATTCGAGGAGTTTTAAGAAGACATTTGTTTTAAACCGAGGTTCTAAGTAAAAAAGTACAGCGTATCACGAAGAGAGATTCATATTTTTAAACTATAAATATCTAAAACCAGAAAATATAATTCATAATAAATACAGAGTAGTGTCTTAGAAGACATAAAAACAACGTCATTAATGGCACTAGATGAATATTGTACTGCAGTAAACAAAAGTTAATGAATTAATACTGTGATACTAATAATGTTAACAAAACAATAACGAACTAAAACGAAATTACAGATAACGCATAAATAAACATTTTATGAGTATTCTTACTTCCACAGTATAATAAATATAACAATAAAAACAATAACGTGAAAACCTAAATTGTTACTGTTTCGTAAACATTATATCTTGCAAAGTCAAAAAATTTGGCACATTTGAAATATAAAAAACATATATAAAATCATGAATTAATTATTTTACAAACTAATGACATGTATCAACAGGTTCCAATTTCATTGTGAAACGTTCGATATAACAATGTTTTTCATAACATTTTTTTCTTTAATATCATATAAATATAAAATGTTTCATAGTCAAGTCTTTCAGGTAAACATTTATCATACATTTACAAAATAAGATTAAAAAAAAGAGAGAACACTCAAACACACACTTCCATATCTTCCATATTGATCATACAGTCACCACTGGCTAATTTTATTAAAGTCTTCTTTATCCTAAGTGCTGGCAGCCGAACGTTTGGATTTTGATGCCAGCATTCACGCATTAATTTACCAAAACCGCTTAGAATCTGCAAAAGAGAAACATAAATAACTCTAGTTTACAGGTTTTTCCCCCCGATGAAGAAAGGAGCTATTTTGGAGACTTTTGGTGTTGTTAAATCCAAAGCTATTGTTGAGAAATTACGATCATGTCACACTTTCAAAGTATACAGTGCGTCCAACTAATCCTTGGGCGGCCTTCTCAAATAAAAAATATTCGGAGAAAAATTCTGCACAACATAAAATTATACTCAAGTATACAAAGGTTCAGATTCCGTTACTAACGAGAAAGTTTGGCCTTTTAAACGGAACTGCCTGTATATTGTTACATTTTTGGACGTATCGCTCCAATTCCTGTCAACTTATTTTTAATCGAGATAATTTGTTGGTCAAGTACTTTTATAATGTATTTCATCAAGCTTAGCTTAATGTGAAAGGGAGTCAAAATTGTTTTTTTCGTGCGGAAACTACGGAAAATAAATTCAACTCTAACCGACAGCACTTTTATAACATAATGGTGCTTCGAGCTTTGTTATTGCAAAAACATAAGAAACAAGAACGCTTTGTATATCAACCTTACAAACTCAGCAATAAACCAATTACTTTTAAATTTCCACAAGTCTTCCAATTGCGTTGTAAGTCCTATATATTTGCAATTGTTTCAGAAGCCTTTTTCAATTTACAACACGGACAGGAGGAGTTTATGAATTCTAATTTCCGCTACAGTTTGAATAAGTGGCAATACTAGGATTTATCTGGTTTTGTGAAACATCGGCATAATCTCCCTTTTGGATAGATAAACGGTAACTGTGTTCGAGACCAAGAGATTCTATTGTTGTAGACGAGAGCCTAGTAATTCGGCTTTAAATTTAGAGAGCTCTAAATCTCTCATGAAATCATACTCTCACACTCTGGGATATTAAATGTGATTCATCAGATTCCACACTACATTCATCAGTAGCACTCTAGGGAGGATGCAGGACAGATTTTGTCCGTGAAGGGACATCCGGGAACTTTATATATTACTTGTTTTTGCTGTTACAACTAATCGTATTAGTCCAACAAAAGTAACAGTTCGTTTTGTACTTCCATAGTTCTCTCCACACAATATTGGTGTTAAATACACATTTTCGTCCAATTTTTTCGTGGGCAATGGACGAAAATGTGTATTTTCGTCCATTGCCCACTACAATAATCCAAAATAGTGCAATTATGCCTCTGTTAACACTGTAACTATTCGTTTTCCTCGATTTAAGAATGTTGTTTCGTCACAAATATAACAAAATCTATTGGGAGCTATTTTGCATCCTCTTGTGGACATGTTTAGAATTAAATTACTAGATACTATGGCGCATAATAGGTTCTTTGGTTAAATGCGACTTAAGATATTTATTTACATTTCTGATTTATGAGAGGAAAGATTTGTATTTTGGTTGTCGTAGAGATTTGATCATTGGGAGTCATTGTGCTAAATTTCCCTAACTTTGGAAGAAGGCTTATGAAACCATTTATAAACAAGTTGATGAAAACATTTTTGTCATTTTACAAATAACCAGATGTGATTTCAATTTTAATCAACATACGAATCTCAAAAAATATAAAAACCTTTTCTAGGGGAAGACAGTACTTAATAAGAAATATACATTATATTTTAAATAAATATTTTATTAATAAGTAACTTACAGTGTCACTTGCCCAACGGTTTGGTATGTTAGGTCTTTGTTGATCAACACAGACTACTTTTCTCATGTCTTCAAAGCTAGGGTCGCTTGGTACCACATCGTAAAATGGCGGTTTATAGTCTTCAGCTATGCCATTACTAATTGTACAGCGACTAACTTCCCACAACACTAAGCCTAATGCATATATATCTGCCCGTCGAAATGCATCGATATAGTCCATTCGTATGCTAAAAAAATCAGAGATTGACATATACGTTGCGAAAAATGTCACCTTGCAGGCCTGTTTCTGCATGTCACTAACGCGAAATAGACACTATGTTGTCAGCTACAATTTCTTTGCACTCAACTTTCTACAACGCAGTGTTTAGAGAGCGGTGAGAGGTCGAATGCGATCAGCAATTGTACGTGGTATACGAATATTCATTTTAATCGACTTGAAAGATGACGATTTTCGCAACGCAATATATAATATTGTAATCCTGAGAAAAAATACGTAGAAAACCGCATAGACGAAAAGTTGCAGCATATGTGGGTCAAATGTGCTCACATAAACATGCAAACTTGCATAAAAAGTAACTACACCATTTTCACGCAAGTAAGTGGCACAGAACAAAGAACTTTCAGACAAATAAAGCAAGATTAAATATTCAAATAATAGTATGCAGTGCATACAAATAAATACTCTTAGTATATAATGAAATTACGCAGAACTTATAGGCAATGCTATTGGTGATACACAAGTCTTGACATGTTTATGCAGCTATCCACTACAATATAATTCAGTCTGAGTCAGGTGTCCGACTGATATAGACGCGTTTTCGTAGCACTCTTTTTGTAACCACGGACCATGCGATTAAATCTCAAAGAGCAATAATTTTCTTTTTGCGGAAAGAGGTTGTGAAAACTTCAAAAATTATTCAACGTCTGCATCGAGTGTTTGATGAGTCCGCAGAATCTAAAAGTAGCGTATATCGATGAATCGATCGTTTTAAAACTAGTACAACATCATTAGAAACGATCCATCCAGTGGTCGCGCGAGCACCTCGGCAATCGAAAAAAAACGAAAAATAAATATTTAATATAACTTAACTATCAATACAGTTGTCTGTAAATGGATATTTGTATATTCAATTGTGCAACATAAATGTTATCAATAACGCGCACAGCTTGCGTGAAAGTGGTACATTTATGGTATCATTGATTAGAAGAATACTATAAAATTTGTTACTATACTACAGATGGCGCTGCCATTGCTCCCGCCGAATGTTAAATCTTGAGTTTAAATTGAAGGACAAAATAAATCGTAGTATATTGTTATCCGTAAAATAGAATGCTTACGGTACATTTAACACTTCAAATTGCTAGTTGGTTGCAGCCAATCTAATTTGAGAAAACCAGAACAAAAGGAAGTGTTGTAAAAGAAATAGTTATTCGTGATAACATTTAAGAAACAAGAAATTAATATATTTCAACGGCGAAATATTGAATGTAATGAATTTTATTAATGAAATAAAACGCCGGGCGGTAAGCCGCGCTATCACTACACCGCACAATTCCTGCATGAGCGAACCCTATCAATACTTCGATGTTTTTCTTTTGTAAGAAAGAAGCATTTTCATATCTATAAAAAGAAAAGAAAATTTTGCCATTAGCATTTTAAGAAGTGGAGGATTAATACTGTAATGCGGGTGTACCTTTTTTTAATTATTGTTCAATTCCGGTCAATTTTTTTTTTTTTATCGTTTATTATTTTCTAAGATGCAGCGATGTTGGTATACATTTCGAATTCGAGAAAGGCAAATACAGTGTCACGAAATTTTATATACTTTTATGCTTTTTCAATAGTCCTATATTCAATGATAGTACCTAATTCGGCCATTTCTACGTTAAATAGAAGTAAGGATAGTAAGGATATTATACACTCTAGCTAATAAAGATCATGAAAGCTCACGTTTCATCCAATACTTCTGGACTCATATACCTCTTGGTACCAACACGTGGATTGGATCCTATATTTAACTCGTCGGATATTTGTGAATGAGTTACGGCTAAGCCAAAATCTGCTATTACGCAAACCCCGTTGCTCTTAACCAAGATATTTTTACTTTTGATATCCCTGTGGGCAATAGCTGGCTTCGCCTACAAAAACATAATTTAAGGTATACAGAGCAATGGCCAATTTCAAAGTTAATAACCTGAGCTCCGAATATTTCGGTATGCAGATGCACCAAACCATTGGCTATTGATATAGAAATCCTAAGTAACTGCTGGTGTGTCAAACTGGTGTGGTTTAAGTAATCGTACAAACTACCTAAGGAATGATAATGCGTAACTAACCATAGTTGTGTGCAGGAATTTCTAGATGTCATATCAGACCCTATGTATCCCAAAATATTTTCATGTCTGAGGAGTATTGTACTACAACATAATATTATTTAAAAAAATTAAACAAAGGAGTGAATATATATTTACCTATATATTTCGGTTTCACGAGACCAACTTGCTTCATCTCTGGAAAAAAATATCTTAACCGCTACACTTTCTCCATGCCATATACCTCTCCATACTTCACCATATCTTCCCTTTCCGATGCACTCAACCAAAGATATTTGTTTCGCCAAGGTCCTTTGAACAAGGAGAGGTAGACCAGAACCACTGCCTGACGTTAATGAGTGTTGCAAATATTCTCTTAATGTGCTATCGCCAGCTGCTGTCGCTCGCAAGTCGTCAGCGACATAATATGAATCGATGTTGTATTTACTTTGATTTCGTAAGCGTTGTTTATGTATCTTTCTTAATAAGATAATAACGATAACTCCTAGCAGGATAATTATACATATCGGTCCTAAAACAGCTCCAGAAAGCTTCAATATATATAATGCTTCAGAGTAGACGTTCACTTCATCTGGTAACGACGGAATTTCCGGAAAGTTGCCATCATTACAAAAGTCCCCTTCACAACATTTTACGTGATACTGTCCCGCAGCATGCCTCTTATTAGGTGCAACAAGGTACGGTGTGCTACATATCATAGGTAATTGATCGAAACTAGTAGTACATCCTCTGGTAACACTTTCTTCACCTAGAAATTTAACTGTATATTAATAATGCAATATTTACAACAAATCGAAATGAGTTAAAATTTGTATAACATAAGTAGCAATGTGTCAGCTATGGCAGATATTATATTTATAATCATATAGATAAGGATAGGAAGGTACAACTCCTGGGGGGAGCGATTTTAGATGTAGTACATCGGTGCGTTGCGAATTGTTATTGGTTCATTTTAAATATTATTCGAAACCACCAAAAGTTTTGCTGCGCTACATTTATCTCACCTAATTTAAAGCGCCGCAGTATTTAAGGTCGAAACAATAGCAATGCTAAAGTATATTGAAGAATTTGACCGGCAAGTAGATAACTGTTGATCTATTGCTATCTATTCAGACAGTCAAGCAGTAATAAAAGCGCTAGATTGTGTGGACTGCGTGAATGCGCTCAATAGGCTGGGAAGCTGAACTAAGGCGACCTTGGCCTTGGTACCAGCACACGAAGGCCATCGAGGGAATGTAAAGGCAGACGAATTAGCCCGAGCAGACTCGTCAACTGCTGAAAATCGTCCAATGTACTCTGTGGGACTAGCATATACGGTAGTTAAAGCAACCACTAAACAATGGAAAGACAAGAAATCTGATTGGGCAGAGGCCTACATTTACATCGAACCTACTAAGGAGACAGGAAGTCTGTTACAACAATAGTGGGCCTGCTGCACTGTATGTTCAAGAAGCATATGAGCCATGTGGTCTTGACAGAGAAAAGAGCATGTAGATGCTTGTAGAAGCTTTTGCATCATTTAAAAAGGGAAAGGAACTGGTATGAAAAGAGAAGCGCATATATTTTGCTGTTTGATATTGTTCCTGTTTAACTTGAACATTACTTATACAGGCTGTAGATACTAGCATTAAAAATAGTTGTATATTTAATGGGAATTTATAAGATAGTAGCAGAAAAGCATTTTAAGGTTAGGTAATTTCTTGTTGCAACGTCCGAACAACCGGTAAAAAAGCGCAAACACGAAGTAATTTTAAATGCTGCCCTGCAATGACGCACGACGCACAACGGCTACATTGAAATCCGTCTTTAGCAAATATTTTAAAGCATTCCGCGTATTACGTCTCACGGAGTGACTGAGAAATCTAATTTTTGAACATCGCTAGACAGTGTCTTGTTATGTCAATCGTTGACATATAGGCTTGTTAAAAACAAGCAATTATACTTAAATAGCCAAAATATTTAATTTTAAATGTGACATTCCACCGTACTCTTTACGCTTGTATCTTGTAATATCATATTTACTACTTTTCGGTGTTCTTCCTAATATGTTATATCGAGTATAACACAATTGCGATATACATACCTGAACTTTCCCTGACGCGAGATTTCCAACATTGAATGGCATCATAGCAAACCGACTCATAGGTACAGTGTGGTGGATCACATGAATAACATTTGTACCTTGCTTGTTTTACATAACCTTGTGCTGACGCATTATTGTAAGTGTCTTGTTGCATTTGAATATAATCAGGAGGTGGTTCTCCAGGTTCGTGTTCATCAATAGATTCGTTTTCTTCTAAATTTCCTCCGAGTTTTGGATAAATACAATCGCCTGAAATGTTGTTTAACGATTCAATTTTCAATTATCACAATCGAAACTAATATTTTTCGTAAACACTATTAAAGTATTTGCGAATACTTGCGCTAAATATTATATAAATTAACTCACATGCACATATGTTAATTGCGAATACAATTAATAAACAGTTCACAACAGTAGAAGCGGCCATATTTGCCTTTAAACAACAAAGACAGAGTTAGTCAAGATCATCGTCATTTTAAAAGTGTTCATATTGTTCGTACACGTTAGGAGGTGTAAAGATAGTGTAAAGCAAATACAATATTTTTAGTATCAATAACATATGCATAATTAAAAATAGATTTATCCATTAAAAATGCGTTTCTTCTGTCGGTAAATGTATGAATGAACACGTACCAACTGAGTTGCAGAACCGTATTAATTGCAATTGCTATTAGCAATATAGCAATGCATACAAAATTCCATGAAATGATAACATTTTGTTTGCTTCTGAATGAACAAAAAGAAAGTTAAATATTCTTTGTTTCGAAATTGATTGTAGAATTTATGATCCTCGAGAAGCTGCTTTTGGTAGTGCAATCGCCACGAGTGATGGCGAGGAGTAGGGATGCGCTGTAAACGTTTTTAAAAACGTGCACGCCCACATTTCGAATATTCACCTGTGGCGTCTCAACATGTCTGTGTTTTTATGTGTTAATGTGTTTGTAATGTGTATTAAAATAATTATTTTTTCTAAAAGTAAAAGCAGTAAATGCGTTTCTTCTGTCGGTAAATGTATGAATGAACACGTACCAACTGAGTTACGGAACCGTATTAATTGCAATTGCTATTTGCAATATAGCAATGCATACA
>LR736861.1:6301938-6349225 GCA_902654985.2 Oryctes borbonicus | reverse complement strand
TATTTGCAATATAGCAATGCATACAAAATTCCATGAAATGATAACATCTTGTTTGCTTCTGACTGGACAAAAAGGAAGTTAAATATTCTTTGTTTTGAAATTGATTGTAGAATTTATGATCCTCGAGAAGCTGCTTTTAGTAGTGCAGTCGCCATGAGTGATGGCGAGGAGTAGGGATGCGCTGTAAACGTTTTTAAAAGTGTGCACGCCCACTTAGCTGTAATAACACGTTCTGAATATTTACCTGTGGTGTCTCAAAATGTCTAAGCTAGAGGAGCATAAAGTGATACACACTCAAACGCGCGGAGCAGTTTTTAATGTCTATAATTATTTTTCTAAAAGTAAAAGCACATCAGTAAATGCAAGTGAAATAAAACAGTTAATGTCTGAAACAACCGGTGTATCAGTGCGAACAATAGAAAAAATTGTTCGGGAAAGACATATGATGACAAATCCGGGTGAAATAAAATTTAGAAGCCCAGGTGAGAAGAGACCGAGGCAAAGGAATGTCGGAATAGCGTACCAGAATACTAATTAAGAACAGTGCGGGATATGATATATAACTTTCAACGACCAAATGAATGAGATTTTACATTATCGTCTCTATCGACTCTACAGCAGTAAATGGAATGGGAATTAGAATGGAAGGGATCAAATACTTCGTTAAGAAGAATTTTAACGGGTCTAGATTAATACAAAAAATAGATCAATATAATCAATTGCTTATATAGATTCATAGTGGTCATACATCTTGGAAAACGTGGATCCCAAAGGATCCATAACAGTACACGCCGGTGGAAACATGGGTTTTATTCCTAATTGCCTGCGGATATTCAAGTACGGCACAAATATTGATGATTATCATTCAGGCATGAATTCACAAAATTATGGCAGATGGTTAGAAGAAGAATCCTGTTATTGTGATGCATAATGCGTCGTATCACAACGTACAAAATGAGCACGTTCCAACGAGCACTAGTAAGAAAGCTCAAACGATAGATTGGTTAACGCAAAAAAATATTCCTCCAGTACTGCAATGTTAAAGCCACAGCTGTATAGAATAATTAAACAAACTAAACATCTATATATAAGTTACAAGTACGATGAAATTTTAGCGCGCAAAGGACACGCAGTTTTGAGGCTTTCGCCATATCATCCGGTCAGGTCCGGATGATATGGCGAAAGCCTATAAAGTTGATCTGGGTTACGGTGAAAAGTAAGAAATATCACTTTTAAGATGGAAGATGTACGTAAATTAACAGAAGAAGAATTTCAAAGAATATCACAACAATACTGCCGATATTGAAAATAAATATTTACAATCAGAAACTTTAACGTTAATAAAATGACTGAAAGCGTAATTATTACATGTAAATAACAATAGAAGTAGTGACGACGATGATTTTAGTGCGGAAGATATTTAAACTTAATTTATTTATTTAACGGTTAAATTTTCATAATTATTTTCTT
Source organism: Oryctes borbonicus (assembly GCA_902654985.2). Lineage (NCBI taxonomy): Eukaryota > Metazoa > Arthropoda > Insecta > Coleoptera > Scarabaeidae > Oryctes > Oryctes borbonicus. The sequence goes on along the minus strand of LR736861.1, from coordinate 6,347,755 downwards.
TTAATATATCGTACGTTATAATGTTTAAGTTTAATAAACCGATTAAATGATATTCCTCCCTCGTTATTATCATCTTTAACACTTCTTTAAAAGAAACAATTAAGGGGATTCTATGCACCGTGACGGGATTTGTTAAATGCTTACTAGGTAATTAAAATTTGCTTATAAGAATTATATTTTATTGCGGCAACGTTCATATCTTCCATCAATAAATTATAAACAGTAAACATATAAACAGAACATATCAGAAAATGCCTAAAAACAATAGCCAAAAAATATAATGCCAAGATAGTTTAGCTTCCTCATGGTATTGATGGAATAATTCACGGCAAACGCAATAAAAGGAGAGAGAAAAAAAAAACATTAAGACACGGACATGTTTCTGCCTACCCGGCGTCATCAGCGTGGTTTCGAGAGTATTTTTCATATGAAATCTCGAGTTTGTCGTTTTGAAAGTTGTGGTATTAATTGCGAGGCAACAGTGGTAGAAGGTAAAGATATGAAAAATACTCTCGAAACCACGCTGATGACGCCGGGTAGGCAGAAACATGTCCGTGTGTTAGTGTATTTTTTTTCGCTCTCCTTTTATTGCGTTTGCCGTGAATTATTCCATCAATACCATGAGGAAGCTAAGCTATCTTAGCATCATATTTTTTTTTTTTTTAGTAAACATATAGTCCGTAGATTTCCTATTTTCATAAAAGCATTTTATTAAATATTAAGGTTGTATTAATAAATATTAACCGTTACGCCAGTGGTATAGTGAAGTTTTAGGTAGAGCCAATGGTAAATCCGTTATACCTGCCTACTGCTGCGCAAACTTACTCCCACCGCTCGCCATCGCTCGTGGCGACTGCAATAACATTTAATTTAAAATTTGATATCCGAAACCCTCACGAGTTTTCGCAAAACGGTTTAATTAACTTTTTTCTTGAGAAACGAACACCAGATTTGTAAAATATTGCATTATTCTTCTTAATTGTAAAAACGGTTTTAAGCACTGGTACTTTTTTAAAAAATTCTTCCAATGTAAGAAAGTAAAAGCTTGTTGCTTTACACAATTAAAAATAAATAAATTTATATTATTTATAATTTGCAATCTTATCAAAATGTACATATTTATTTAGTTCTTTTTCAAGTAGCCGTTATGTTAATAGTTGTTTTAATCCGACTCTGTTAATTGTGACGTATGGGTGTCGTTTATCTCGTATTTTGCCTAAAAAAACATTTTGCAATGAGATGACATAGCTTTTTATTGTTACTTCGCTATTTTCTTAACCTACACACATATCTAAATTCGCCTAAACCAGCACATTTCCATCCCGTGTCTATTCTGCATATGGTCTGCATATTTCATTAAAGGCGGATGCATCAATCTAATAGCTTGGAATATAGGTAATGCATATTACTTTTTCGATATCTTATGTAAATACTTCGATTTTTTTTGCTGTAACTATCTATATTTTATTTTGTAATAAATATGCCATATTTGAACATTTTTTTGCTTTCAGTAACTACTTGCAATGACTACAAATATCACATTCTCTAATGTACTTACAAAAGGTGATCCTCAGCAAACACCAGTACTAATTATTGGTCAGTTGAAGCACCTATCGCAAATCAAATATGATTTTATAAAACAAAAATTGGAACCGAGGGTTTCCGAAGAAGTGAGTATCCGTTATTGTTATACTATATGCTTATTACGAGGTTTTTTTGTAGATATTTAAAAATGCTGTTTCAAGTTTACATCCATCACCAACAGATAGCTGTTCATTGTACTTAAATCTTGCAACGCTTGCTGCTCTACCAGTAAAATGCAGCCGTCACAATACTCCTTCTAGATCCCATGCAATAACGAGACTTATACAGAACTGTAGTGTTGGAGTTGATGAAAGCATTGTGGTAAGACTATTTAATCCGTATATTGGTAGATTTTTATTTATATCAAGCAAATAGTATTTACTAAATTCCAAGGTTATTTTGATTTTTTTGTTCCTCCATTTAAGAATTTACTGTTAGTTGAAATTAGCCCTTGTACGCATGAAAGGTTTTTCTACCACCCCGATAGCGAGATAATCCCTCGCATTTGTGCTTATATTAAGTGGATGCATGAACGGTAAAATAACAGTTGCTTACTAATGTCATTAATACCAACAAAATATAAATTATTAATGGAATAGGCCATGGCAAAAGCAATGTGAGGTGAGAAGAGGCACCCCGCGGAAGTGTCTCTGCCTACCCACCGCCATCAGCATAACAGCCAGTGTGTTTCTTCCCCACCACACAGCTACATGTCTCACAGTTCATGCCACTTCCGCTCGAAACGACGAGGCATATAGCGACAAAAACCGTGCTGTTCCCCGAGTCATCTCTCGAACAGTTCTTGGACGGTTTAACACAAGCTGGCATGCGCAGGGGGAAATTGCGCAAGAGAACTGCTGGTTTGGAGAACGTTCCTCGGTATTTATCACTGCTTTCTGAACGGCAGACATGTACTTCTTGGCACTAGAGGTTGCCAAAATATGACTAGTACGTCGTTTCCAGGGGATGGAGTGTGAGACGAGATGAAGAGAAAATACGGTAAAGAGCACGCTGATGACGTCGGATAAACAGAAACCTGTCCGTGGGTTAGTGCGTTCTTTTGTCTCCTCACATCGCTTTTGCCATGACTGATTCCATCAATATTTTGAGAAAGCTATATTAACATTATTTTTTGGTTATTGTTTCTAAGCATATTTTTTAAAGAATTTTTGTGGTAATATTTACCACATTGCTGCACATTCGAAAGAAGATGTGGGTTCATGCCCTAGTAAGTCAGTGACTTCTGAAGGGTTAATATTAACACTTCTATGTATCTTCAAAGATTTTTTACATATGTTGTTGATGACTTCCGCGGTCGTTGTTTTCTTTTAAAGAATTCTTCGTACGGTAGCGACGTAACACGCGGCAGCCCAGAAGAAGCTTCATGCAATTGAGAACGAAACATCGGCATTCTCATGTAATTACGACGCGGTTTCAACCCGAAAACCCAAATTTTTTAAAACATTTTTTACATATCTTTGAATCTGTGACCGTTTAATAAACTTTTACATATGTAACGCGTCCCCGGACGAGGTACCCCACTCTTTTCTTATATTTTATTGAAAAAAAAAGATCATTCTTAATCGATTTTTTTGCTTATTTTCGGACATTGTATACAGCGATCAAACTTTCGAAAAGTTATAAAAATGTAAATGATGTAATAACTGAAACTAGCTGAAATTATCGTTGTAGATCGTCTAATCTGGTACATTCAAAAATTAAAGTTGGTGTTGGTACGAATATATTTTTCCTGCCAGTAAATTTATGGATGTACCAGGTTCGGCGATCTGCGTACTAGATGGTCCAAGAGTCTACTGTAAGAGTACTTGATTTCATCGGGCATTAGATTAAGGGCAATTTCTGACAAATTCTGGCAACAGTAGTAATAAGTAATTTTAAAATTACCGCATATAAGCTCGCTGTTATTAATGTCATGAGGAAGGACGTTCAACTATTTGCGTTCCGACAACAGCTGTAAGAGTAACTCCTTTCCGACTTTTTTTACGGTAATTACCCTCTCTCTGTCTCCAGGGTTTACTGTATTTGTCTTTAATAACAATGCCGAATCTTGGAATTTGAATAAGTTAATACAAAAACTTTTCTACGTCTGCCACAGCAAAATTATTCGTTAGTAAATTGTGGTATACCATACAACGACTATAATTAATGGACCTTTTCTGCTATATATTGTGTTATAAATTAATTTGCTATATGTTATGGGCTATAGAGGCTCGCTCTAAATTAACAATTTAACTTCTCTTCTGGACGAATGCTATTATTTTGGATATGACTGTAGATTGTTTGATATTTTATAAAATCTTTATTTTCAGATAATATGTGACAAAGCTGATGTTTATGCTAGCGGATGTGCAGTAGCAAGAGCTTTTCCACTTTATAGTAGGAAAACATCGTCAGGTTTTTCTGAAAATGTCAATGTTAGCGTTGAATTTGTAATTATTTCGAACAATGGGTGTAAGTAATGATCTGATATATACTGTAAGATGATTAATAGTCATGTTGCAATTACTTACTTGTAGCCGATAAAGAGACAAGCGATATTACATCCGAAGAATTAAAGGCGTTGGAAGAAGCTGCATATGGCATTAGACTTGCTGCTAAGATTGTTGATACACCTTGCAATGAAATGGACGTGGATTTGTTTTTGCAAGTATGTACAGGGCCAGGAGGAACGGACCAAATTCCAGCTGTATGGCAATAAAGTAGAAAAACGAATGTTTTTAGCCGATTTGTTTTTATATCGTAATTAAAAAAAAATTAACTAGCGTTTTTGCATATGGTCCAAATTTTTGTCTGTTTACCAGTTAATACGATTTAAATAAAATACAAATATTCTTGCACTACCCATGTAAAACAAAAGGTCAAATACGTTCTACTTTAAAAAGTTTCCCGGCTGTCTCCATTTGTTTAGGTTAAAAATCATCTCAATAGTTGTGTATTTAGCGAGTTAGCGATTTTAGATTAAAAAATGTTAATGAAATTTTGTTTATTTGCAATTACGCTATAACTTGACATGAGTTTTTTTACGTTATTTGCGCGTGTACTCCTGAAGTTTGTCCCGTTCCTCCCGACTCACTCTGTATATTATGATGTAACAGTTAATTGTATTTTTTGTTTGATTCATTTTATCCTAAATTATCTACTTTTTTTTGTAGGAAGTTTCATCTGTAGCGAAATTGTTAAACATCACGCCTGTCGTGATCCGTGGCGAAGAACTTAAAGAGAAAGGATTTGGTGGAATTTATGGCGTTGGTAAAGCAGCTGTTTCTCCACCAGCATTAGCGGTGCTAAGTTATACTCCACCCGGTGCTTACCACACTATTGCATGGGTTGGTAAAGGTATTGTGTATGATACTGGTGGTCTTAGTATCAAAGGAAAGGTAAGCTATGACAAGTTCCTATGCATTAAATAGTTTTACTTTTATTCTTCATTATTTATTCTTTTAAAGAAATAGGAGAAATGATATTCAATATTAAACTAGTTTATTTCTTCAAGCTGGAGATTTGTAATAATGCTCCCAAGCTAAATGGTTATTAAAATCCTAGCATCATCATGAATTATTTAGACTGAATTATCTCTACTGTATTTATAGTTTTAAAGTTTTCTTATAAGTTGCATTATACAGATTTTCCTTAATTTGTATGTAAATTTTCTTTTTTAAGTTGAGATGACATTATAAAATTAAGAAAAATCTTAAGCTTCAAGTTACTACAAAAGTAAGAATACAATTTTAAAGCAAAAAAAAAATGGGAAAGTATTGAAAATAAAAATGACAATCTAATATTCATAATTATTAAAAATTAAAAACAAATATTGATTTATTAAATATAATTATTGATTAGTTGCTAATTTGTGCAGACTCTAAATAAGTACACTCTTTCTCTTCATATGTAGACTGCCATGCCTGGTATGAAACGAGATTGCGGTGGGGCTGCAGGTATCTTAGGTGCTTTTTACGCAGCTATAAAAGCAAACTTTACTCAAAATCTTCATGCTGTTTTCTGCTTAGCTGAAAATGCTGTTGGTCCAAAAGCTACAAGGTATACATATTTTCTATCACCTCTTGGATTGTGCCGATTATGTTATTATTTTTATTAATGCTTATGTGTATTGGAATGTTCACGGAATGATGCAATAGTTGATACATTTTCTTTCTTTATTTTTAGTGGGTGAATTTTTGATAAATATTTTACAATTTTTTTTTTCTAGACCGGATGATATTCACACACTGTATTCGGGTCGTACAGTGGAGATTAATAACACTGATGCAGAAGGTCGTCTCGTATTAGCTGATGGTGTTGTGTATGCACAAAAAGATTTGAAAGCTGATATAATATTGGACATGGCCACTCTAACTGGCGCGCAGGTATGTTAGCTCACACAGTACTGTTGCTTCTACTGTTGAGAGTGATGATAACGAGGAAGTTTACCGTTAAATGTGTAGTAATTTTACCTACTTCGTATACTGGGTGTCCCAATCTTCTAAAATTGTAAAATTGCACCTGTTGTGTAAGTAGTAAGAAGTTAAAATTTGTTGACAACATAATAACCATCTTATGTTCTTTTTCAACAAAAATGCCGAATATATTGGATGATCTGTAAGTAAGGAAGCAGGTATCTATTTTGTCATTTTAAATGACACTCAGTACTGCAATGTTATAAATTCAGAGAAATTGTTTTCTAACTAAATTAAATAATTTTCATGGACGGTAGTGTCTCCTAGACACTCTTTCGGCGGTTTAAGCTAAAATAAACAGCAAATACTAACGTCTTTGAAAATTCTGTAAGATTATTATCTTTACCGTTAAATTTAGGTAAGACTTCCTTTACTTCAAAATTGATTATAGGATTATTAAAAACACTTCCGACCCTGCCGAGGACCTTGACTTTCTCCACAACCTAATATTGACCTTGCGCGACATCACAATTACTTTGAACAACGTTTTGACTTAATCGACGATACTCGCTTCCAACTCATCAATTTGCTTTTTGCATACATTCCGTGCTGTTACGGAGTCAACGAATTCTTTTTCTAACTTATCCTCAATAGATTTTGTAAAATAACCGAATTCCTTCCTAATGTAGGCACGATTACCGCTGTTAGCTGTTTTTCTCGGTATCTTATGATTTAACTTGAGTTCTTTTATGCATATTTAAATATTATCAAAATATTAAGTTGTCTGAACGTTGAGCGCTAAAATTTGTAAACTTAATAATTATCGGTGTTTAAGTTGACTAAATCAAATTTTTATTATTATTACATCTTTTTATTGACATTCCTTTCCGCTGTCAACAAAACGTAAATTTATTATTTATTAAAATCCATTTTTCTCAAAAACGGCCAACGGAAATCTTAACGGAACTTATGTAGAATAATGTGTGGTATCAAAAAATGAAAAAATGTACAGGATGTTCGATTTAAGACAAGCAAGATGACATTTATCTCCGGAATAACCAGAAATAATTCAGAGTAATAGTTCCCAGCATTTACGTAACTGACGGGTTAAACGCCATACCCTGTATATACAAATCATTCTTTGTATTAATTTAAAAATTCTAATCTTTCTCTTTGTTTAAACGTTGAAATTTATAGGGCGTTGCGACAGGTAAATATCATGCTGCAGTTTTAACAAATAATGGTGACTGGGAGGATCTCACCATGAAAGCTGGACAAATATCCGGGGATTTGGTATTTCCAATACCGTACTGTCCAGAATTACACTTCTCGGAATTTGCATCCGCAGTTGCCGATATGAAAAATTCTGTTGCTGATCGTAGCAACGCCCAATCAAGTTGTGCTGGATTATTTATTGCTAGTCACCTTGGTTTTGATTATTCAGGAGTTTGGATTCATGTTGACATGGCTACGCCCGTTCATGCTGTATGCTCTTCTATTAAATTTATTAGTCTGTTAAGCATTAATAAATATTCTTGTAGGGCGAGAGAGCTACTGGTTACGGTGTCGCATTATTAACAACTCTTTTTGGAATTTACTGCAGACAACCGCTGTTAAGTTACATCGGACCGGATTTGGATTCGAAACTTGAGACTGCTGCAAAGAAGTTCAAGAAAAATTAATGCTTGGTGTGTTTTCTCAATAATCATTTTACATTGGTCATAAGATTATTTTGTCTAATTCATTAATTATAACCTGGCTATTATTTACAAATATATCTATTAATTCAATTACTGTTATATTTATCGTAATTGCGTAATAGAGCTACATTGGAAGATGGAAATGGAAAGTTAACGTCAGTTTTCTGGAGTCTATGACTGAATGCGAACGCGCAAATGATTATAATATGAAAACAAAGGCGAAATGTATATTTGGCTGTGCCTGAAAAATAGAGGCTTCTGACGAAATTTATCAATTTCCAGTTTGTCATTGTTTTGACATTTCAAACCCTTCTTCTTTCCAATAAAATTGGATCCATGTTCCTCTCATTAAAAAAAGTATAAAAATGTATGCGTTTGCCTTGCATTATGTATTGCATATGATTTCCGTATTAGTGCATTAATACATATGCATATATTTACATTACCTAATAATAATAGTATAGCTCCATATATTTAACTAGCTCTCGCATTCGTGTGCGAAAGCCAACAACAAGAGAAAAATTTGAAAACGTACCCGTTTTGTGCTGATTTATACAGTAAAAATTTTATTTTGTGTTCATTCCGCTCTTAAGACATTCGAGATTGAAAGAGGGGAGCCAACTTCACATAGCGCCCGCACATCCGTTTTTTCAAAATTTGAGCAGGCCATCGTTTTGTGCTGACCGTAATACTCACATCTCTATGTAAATATGGAAAAAGGAGAAAGAATACAAAGGAGATGAGGACTGCAGACATTTATTTGGCAGCCACCGCACCAATTTTTCGATTTTCGAAAATTTGATAATGGTAAGGTTTCGTGCTTGCCATGCGCTTATTTATGCAGTAAAAATTTCGTTTTGTGCTCGCACCGTTTTCGAAATATTTAAGAGTGAGGGTTGGTGCGTAACATGTCGTTCATCCGATTGATGAAAGTTATATATCATATCCCGCACTATTCTTAATTGGTATTCTGATGAGCTACTGATATTCTTTTGCCCCGGTCTCTTCTCACCTGGGCTTCTAAGTTTTATTTCACCTGGATTTGTCTTCATATATCCTTTCTGAACAGTCCTTTCTATTGTTCCTACTGATACACCGGTTGTTTCAGACACTAACTGTTTTATTTCACTTGCATTTACTGATGTGCGTTTACTTTTAGAAAAATAATTATAGACATTAAAAACTACTTCGCGCGTTTGAGCGTATATCACTTTATGCTCCTTTAGCAGAGACATTTTGAGACGCCACAGGTAAATATTCAGAACGTGTTATTACAGCTAAGTGGGCGTGCACGCTTTTAAAAACGTTTACAGCGCATCCCTACTCGTCGCCAACACTCGTGGTGAATGCAATATTTAATTTAATTGGTTTTATAATCGTTTACACTTACTAATTAAGCCTACCTTAATTTGAAGCGTGGTCTATGGAAAAATGATAAATTGTGACCGACTGACTTTTCAAACTATTCACAAGAATGTATACCATGAGCTTAAAATCATAGCAGGTAGTTATTGACATAAACAATTAGAAAACTAATTCAAACGAATGCAACTCGAGACAAAGCAAGTATTGAATTAGAACTTAGAAAAAATATGCAGATGTTATAATTGACAGCATTATGTAATGAATAATGAATTAATACAAGTCGAGAAAACTTTATATAGAACTAAAGATTAACAAGGTTAAAAGAAACATAAAAAATACGGAACACCTTGAACGGACTTGCACTAAGGCAAATTTTAATGTTTAAATTTGTCTATGTATCCGTTTGTTATTGTTAGCTTATTGTCTTCGTTTAGAATTCAATCAACATTTTTCAGTGCTAGCTTAATAGAACTGGTTTACGTTAAAACAGAGCAAATTAATGTAGGAGAAGAATTAAATTGGAAGCTTAGATATAAAATTAAATGGAATTTTCATTGTCGGCGTGTATGGTTGCATACTGCCTAAGCGCTGTATTATTGTATGGGTTTCGTTTATCTAAGGTTGGTGGTGTAGCGCAATATTTTGGGACATCCCTTAAACGGCGCGAATAACAATATTCAAATTTTAAACAAATTTAAGAAAAAAATGTCTGTATTGAAAATTAATGTAAAATGTGCAATATATTCCAAATGATGCCCTCTCTACATTCTACTTAAGAAAAGTATGTTGGGTTTCATGTGACGTAATGCTAAATAATCAAGATTGTCTGTTGTAGTAGAAATGTGAGCCCCACCGTGCATAATAACTCTACCTGCTTAGAATTTGCGATGTTTGCCTTCTTTCTTAATTATTTACATGTATCACTTTAAGTGGTTCACCTGTGAACAAGGAACAAAATAATTTTTTATTAAAATAGTCATTCCAACATGGTACATAAAAATAAATAAAAAGCCATGAAAAATAAATAACCAAAAAATATAATGCTAAGATAGCTTAGCTTCCTCATGGCATTGATGGAATAATTCACGGCAATAACGCAACAAGAGGAGAAAAAAAAAATTACACTAACACACGGACATGTTTCTGCCTACCCGGCGTCATCAGCGTGGTTTCGAGAGTAATTTTTTATCTCTACCTTCTATCGCTGTTGCCTCACAGTTAATGCCACAACTTTCAAAACGACAAGCTCGAGAGCTTGCTAGTACCCAGTTCTAGTAAACAGAGTGGCTGGTCAATCAATTCAAACGTCAATATATAAATGCATATAAATCCAATGATCGGCACTAATTAATAATTTATACAGGCATATCGCTGCACTCAGGTTTTAATGTTTGGTTTTAGCAAATACTCTTCAGATTTTATAGTAGTTTGTATAATTCCTTAGCCACTTTGAGCACATTTACAATTTCGCAGCAAATCCCACTTCTCTAGTTAATTACTGAAAAGCCATGCTTATATATTGAATATTAAATTAAAAACGTGAATTTGGAAGAATTTTATTATTTTATTTTTTAATCAAATAAAATTTTAATTGAATAGTCGACTGTAATCCTGATAATCTAAAATAAAATTGTTTTCATTTGAATTTGTAGCAAAACGGAGCGAAACGATACGTTGCTGGGTGGGAAGGGAAACACCAAGTTTGTTTACATAATCGAACTTGATCCTGCTTTTATTACTTTAACTTCTTTGATAACTTCCCGTTAGATTTTTCTCTATATTTCTCCACACATTTTCCTGCTATTTCAAAGAATACATTTTTTTAATACATCAGCAAATATGAATATGTCTCCTGCTAGAGGGCTTTTTTTAAAGATGGCACTCGAGAGTTTGTCGTTTTGAAAGTTGTGGCATTAACTGTGAGGCAACAGCGATAGAAGGTAGAGATAAAAAATTACTCTCGAAACCACGCCGATGACGTCGAGTAGGCAGAAACATGTCAGTGTGTTAATGTAATTTTTTTCTCTCCTTTTGTTGCGTTTTTGCCCTGAATTATTCCATCAATACCATGAGGAAGCTAAGCTATCTTAGCATTATATTTTTTGGGTTATTGTTTCTAGGCGTTTTCTGATGTGTTCTGTTCATGAAATAGATGTTCTAGAAGGCTATTTCATAAATTATCGAATCCGAAAAAATATCTTGAATGACCAAACAGATGCTCTTGCTAAATTTTTCGAACGTTTATTTTCCGTAAAAACATACCGTTTTGGATCGAAGTGTTCGATAGGGAACCTGCGATAACAGAGTAAAAGTACGAACACAAATCATTTAATACGAGTAGTATCACCCCTCGTTCTCTATTTTTTGTGCATCAATGAAGTTGCTTACGGAAACGAATAAATGCTCCTTTTTCCCGTATGTATAATGCGACACGATGCGGCTTGATATAATCACATAATAAACTTCGAAAATAAAACAACTAGCACAATACTCTGGGAACACCAAAAGCTTTGTGAAGAACTCCGAACATTTCATCGAGATACTACAACAACACGAAATAACAAAAGAAGATTTATTGGTATCTTTCGACGTCGAATCACTCTTCACCAATGTACCAGTAGAAGAAACACTAGAGATCATCAGGCAACAACTAATACCAAAAGAACTACCGCCGGATCTGATTCATTTGGCGAGACTCTGCCTTACTTCGACCTATTTCCTGTGGAACGGAGAATTCTACGAACAAGCAAGTGGCGCTGCAATGGGATCTCCTTTGTCACCTGTAATCGCCAATATTTTTATGGAAGCGTCCGAACAAGAAGCCATCGAATCTAGCAGGATGAAACCTAAATGCTGGTACAGATATGTAGATGACACTTTTGTCATATGGCCACACGGACCAAAAACTCTAGAGGAATTCCTGCAACGCATCAACAGACAACACGCAAACATTAACTTCACCATGGAGATCGAAGAAGACGGCACCTTACCATTCCTAGATGTCCTAGTGGAGCGCAATGACAGCAGCAAACTGGGCCACAGTGTATACCGCAAGAAGACCCACACAGACCAGTACCTGCATGCAACATCTCACCACCATCCTCAACAGAAGAGATCCCTCATCAACACTTTATTAAGAAGAGCGGAGAAAATCAGCGACAAACATCACAGGAATAGCGAAATACAACACGTCAAAAACGCCTGGCAGAAAAACGGCTACAGTACAAAAGATATAAGGAACCCACGAGAGCAGAGAAAAGACGAAGACCAACAACAACCAGCAGGATACGCGTACCTTCCATACATAGCCGGAGTCACCGACAGGCTGAAAAAGACCCTAGGGGAAAAAAACATCACCACACGTTTCAACACGGTGACCAAAATCGACCAGCCACTCCCTCCTAACAAGGACATGTTACCAAAACTACGAGCAAAAGGCATATACGAACTGAAATGCCAATGTGGAAAAAGCTACATCGGTCAAACAGAACGGAGTATTCAGTGCAGAGTGAAAGAACACCAGAGAGACGCACGCCTTAGGCATATTGAAAATCTGCAGTAGCAGAACACCTGCACCAACAAGGAGACCACCGCATAAGCTACAGCGACGTTAAGGTATTAGCCAGGACCAGCCACTACTACCCGAGGATAATATGCGAATCCATAGAAATAATGAAGAACACCGACAACTTCAATCGCGAAGATGGATACAAGATCAGCAACACGTGGAAGTTAGTACTACGGAGTCGTCATACAACTAACGACGCGATTCAGCGGAACGGAACGGTTATGGATCAACAAAGCGGAACAGAAATATGATATATAACGAGGAGCAAAAGACAACAACAGCAGTCTTTAGAAATCTTCTGAAGAACCTGACAGGATGGTCAGCGAAACGTCAAGTAAAATATTAACTACACGACATCACCCGAAAGACATTTCTACTATGGATTACCGTCGTGAAAGCCTACACTCAAATAAAGACCAGTTAATAGTAGCTTATGCTTGTATTTATATCCTTTTATATAACAATAGGTTCGCTGCATTTAATATAGAATAAAGAAATAAGTAGATTTTAGTCGCTATAGCAATACAATGGTGGCGAAATGAATTTACTCTAAATTTATTTCTGTATTTCATTTTAATTCTGTTACGTTCAAGGTGGTTCAAGGTCTACGCCTACGTCTATGCCTATATTTTCAATAGAGTTATTTCGTTCATTTAAATATTCCCTCCTACCCTCAATAATTAGAGCAAGACTCAATAGATGGTATGTTCTGTATGGGCATCCATTGTGCTAAATGCCGGTATATGTAATTATTATTAAAAGTTGTAAGCAATTCTTAATTTTGTACTTGGTAAGCATAGTTTTAATCTGTAATCCTAGAAATTTCTTGGTTAATTCAAATTTAAATATTCTTTCTTCTTCAAAATTAACGCTTTGTGGAAATAATAAATATCGGTTACATATTCTTTATAACTTTTTAAATAACGCATTCAAACATATATTACCACTACTAATACTGCTACTTTTTTTTTTTTTACTAATAGTTGCAGTTACATAGAAATTATACAAAACAATTTAGATGGAAGAGTGTGTAAATATTCAAAATAAGTATGAAGAAATCAATCAAATTGGATCTGGTAAGTACTTCAATTTTCTGTACTTCCTTAAAAATGCACATGTTAACATTTATATATCTGCTATTCATTGAGCTTTAACGATGTACATGTAAGTAAGAAATATGAAAATAATGATTATAGATTTTTCGTATATCTCTCGTTTTCTATCTTTGATGATTACTAATATTTCACAGGTGCATATGGTACTGTATTCAAAGGGAAAAACAAGAGAAATAATACAGTTGTAGCTTTGAAAAAAGTTAGGATACCTATTACAGATGATGGTGTACCGTTAAGTACCATACGAGAAGTTGGACTTTTAAAACATATAGGAACCCATCATCATCCTAATATTGTACAAATTTTGGACGTTTGTCATGGAAAAAGATTAGAGAAGGAATTAATAATGTACATTGTGTTTGAGCACATGGAACAAGATCTTTCTTCATATCTGCATAAATGCTCGAGAGGGACTGGTTTAAAAACTACTCGAATAAGGGAGATAATCGCCGATATTTTATCAGGCGTAGAATTTCTACATTTACATCGAATAATGCACCGAGATTTAAAGCCCCAGAATATTTTAGTTACAGAATCTGGAACTGTTAAGTTGGCTGATTTTGGTTTGGCAAAAACATATGATTTTGATATGAAGTTAACGTCGGTGGTAAGTATTACTTTGTTGTTCACATAAAGAAGGGATTCTTACCCTTTTTTGCTCACAACAAAATCTATTAACGGATCAAGTTGCGTGACCCATGAGTATTTTTTTAAGTTAAATCATATAATAATGTTGGAAACAAATATAGATGTTACATAATATTGTTATTTAGAGATGTTATAGTGTAAGAAACTACAAATTTATATCATTAGTTCACTAAGACCCGCGGCATTGCACTGGCGCTGAAAAGCAACCGCGGTCACTTCTTTGGAAGACTCTACTGGCAGTGGCCTCCAAATCATAGTTTTCATTTCAAGTTCAGCAAAACCAGCTGCACATCAATAGGCAGTTGAAAACGGAAGTATAACTTTCGGAATTTTATTGTTTAAAATAGGAGTTTTATCCGAAGTGAACGTAGTGACTCGGTGAAGCCCGTGATGCAAAGATTCGTTACTTAAGACTTCAATAAGACCAACAATGTCTGGAAAAAAAAACTACAACTCTTCAACGTCAATGGATTGTATTTCCAACAGAGTTGGACAATAGTCTTGATACAACATATGTTATTTTCACAAAAAAATCTAGAATGTTATCAATATTTAGTATTAAATGAGGGGGACTTATCAGGTACAAATTAGCGAAAATAAAAATATAGCGTGCCATTATTCAAAGTATAAAAGTTAAGCGAATATACGATGCTGTAGTAGACAGTTGTATAGTAGTAGGTTGATGAAGCTACTTCTATCATACTGATGTAAGCATGTGCTTATAGTATCCCATATTCTATTTTGAAAAAGTAATGTACAGACCTACAGTGTCATTTTTATCAGACCCTTGCACCAGCGCCATCTTTTAAAAAGAGCCCTCTAGCAGGAGACATATTTATATTTGCTTATGTATTAAAAAAATGTATTCTTTGAAATAGCAGGAAAATGTGTAGAGAAATATAGAGAAGAATCTAACGGGAAGTTATCAAAGAAGTTAAAGTAATAAAAGCAGGATCAAGTTCGATTATGTAAACAAACTTGGTGTTTCCCTACCAACTCAGCAACGTATCATTTCGCTCCGTTTTGCTAGAAAATTAAATGAAAAAATTTTTATTTTAGATTATCAGAGTTACAGTCGACTATTCAATTAAAATTTTATTTGATTAAAAAATAAAATAATAAAATTCTTCCAAATTCACGTTTTTAATTTAATATTCAATATATGAGCATGGCTTTTCAGTAATCAACTAGAGAAGTGGGATTTGCTGCGAAATTGTAAATGTGATCAAAGTGGCCAAGGAATTATACAAACTACTATAAAATCTGAAGAGTATTTGCTAAAACCAAAAATTAAAACCTGAGTGCAGCGATATACCTTTATAAATTATTAATTAGTGCCGATCATTGGATTTATATGTTGAGCTTTGAATTGATTGACCACCCACTTTGTTCACTAGAACTGGGTACTAGCGACTTTTTTCTTGTTCTTAGACTGAAAGGTCTACTTAAAAGGATTTTTAGCAAATGAGGAGGCCATCAAATTCGTAAACGCCTCTTTCGCAGAACAAAATGTCAACTACTATTTGGACAGATTAAAGAAATGAAAGCATCTTTGGGAAAGTATAGGGCTATATCTAGGAATACCCAAACCTCATCGTTTTTGTTTAAATTTGGGTTATGTGTAGGTCATTAGGGGGCAATTGTAAATACGCAGAAATTTTAGCGCGTTGAGATTCTGGAGTGTAGAATTTAACGTTAACAATGATGAAAAATTGCCGCTATGTTTTAAGAACTTACTGATTTTGGTAATTTATTGTTACAATGCTGGTGACATTTAACCGTTGGTAGAGATAAGGTAGGGGAAGAAGTAGCCGTTTATCGATTCGGCAGCCACCTGAAGGTAAACCTATAATTTGGTCTGCATGTGTGTGTGTGCGTGGATCTGCGTACGCTGCGTGGATCTGTTTGTGCTGTGGGTGCGTTGGCGTGTGTTGTGTAGGTCTTTGTGTTTTTGGTTTGCCTTTTGTTTATTATTGGATGAAGCTGCGCATGTGTGTGTTAATCTGTGCGGGTGTGTATGTGTTGGTCTGCCAGTGTGTGTATTGGCCTGTAAGTGTGTGTTGGTTTGCGCGTGCCTGTTTTGGCCTGCGTACGAGTTTGAGGGTCTGCTTGTATGTGTGGTGCGGCTCGTATTGTTGCGATCAAAATCTAACTAAATCGATTTACTCCAGATCAACACTCTTTTCTAAATCAAATGCTGCTTCCGGTTACCAATGTTTTTTAATAAATATTGTCATTACCATTTTTTTTTATCTATTACTACTTAATGTCACCGTTAACGATATGCTTTATTTTCATTACATTACAAAGAGACCGATTCACCTTAACATGCAAATTTATGTGTCGTTGACTTTTGCCAATATTACCACATACGCTATCACGCCTTCCACCTATTTTCTTCTCATTTTTACAAATACGCCAATTTGCCTGAATATTCAGTGTTTGTTTCACCATAAAAGAGGTCAAAAGCGGTAGTTTTTTTACCTTTCCGTGCTTTCATTTCTACTGCTAAGGCTTATTCTAGGTGTTCTTTATCTTTCAAAAAAAAACGCAATTTTCTTTGCTCTGGATATTCCTAAATTTTTCGGTATATAGACTTACAAGGAGACTATGTTGGGAAATAGAAGTGAATTTGGCAAAAAAGATATTTGTTTCGACTCTAAGCTGTAAACTTTTTTAGTGGGTTGGTGAATAATTTTCAATCTCAAATTGATAGTTACCTGTAAATAAGGAATTATGCTTTGCATAAGGTAATCTCTGCAATTTTGTACATGAAGCTTTTTGCCAAGCTATCCAACCAATTTTGTTTTAAAATTTCTGTACTTTAGGACCGCGTATATGCATATGTTTTGGGCACTCTGTGAGGAAAAAAATATTGTTTGTATTGTAATAAGTAAATTGAATAAACCATAAACCATAAACATGCGTGTATGGTTTTGTGCATAATCCATTCGTTTTGGAAGATTCATCAAGATCAATCGTTATATCATTTCTTAATTCTTTAAAAGGGTTTCTTTATTTATTGTTAATGTTACATCCCTTCAACAAATTTGAAGAGAAGATCAAATGAATAGATCGAGAAATTAGGAGGAGTACATAATGTTTTTATTATATACAATGTACCAAATTCATAATGTGGTATATGTCAGCAATACTTCTTCTGTTATTTTTAATTTATATTATAAACTGCGAAATATTAGCGTTATCACTAAACTTGTCACTACGTCACTACTTTCAATATCCGTAAGTATTGCTGTGCTTAAAGCATGTAAATGTTGGTTTTTAAATACGTTTTTTATTATGTTTTAATTAATTTGTAACCACATGATAATAGTATAGCTTAACAAGTAACGAAATGTTTTTCCTTATAAAGTATTTTTGGAATTAACAGATATTAATTTATTTTTTCTATTGGTGTGAAACACGCGTATATATCTTGTGAAAGTATTTTTTTTTAGGATTTTCAAACATTTAATATTTCAGGTGGTTACTTTGTGGTATAGAGCGCCAGAAATTTTGTTAGGAATGCCTTACGCAACTCCAGTTGATATTTGGTCAATAGGTTGTATCTTAGGGGAGCTGTATCTACTTGAACCACTTTTTTGTGGTAGTTCTGATAGTGATCAATTAATGAAAATTCTTAGGTAAATATTTTTGACAGCATCTTGTATCAGATTCTATTTTCTTACTTAATAGGACGTTGGGTAAACCAAAGTATGAAGATTGGCCTCAGGATACGTCCATAAAATACGATTCTTTAGACGTGGATAAAGTTGGCAACCTTCATAATTTGATACCGAATCTATGCGAAAACGGTTATGACTTAATAATGGTAGTATAAATACAGTGTGTGTGACGTTAGCGTATATGTAATTTATCGTTTCTTGTTTTGTAGAAAATGCTCACCTTTAAACATTCGAAAAGAATTACTGCCAGTGATGCGTTAAAACATATATATTTTTCAGAGGAACCACTGAACACATGATTTCAGTTTTTTAATTTGCTTGCACGTTATTTTAGTTGTACAAGATGTTTTCCACCGTATCAATAACTATTTTGATATACTAATTGGAATCTCGCTATCCTTGCGAGAAACATTTGGTTTTACGGAGTAGCTTTTTGTTCGAAAATCTGATATAGTAAGGAATCTACATTCGATATGTTAGCACAAAAATGCACTTTTTTTTAGTACTTTAGCTTTACGTTTGATTTTCTTAATCATCTTTTGATATTGTTTATTTTGTTTTTATTTGTTTGATGTTATTAGTAGGCTTAGGCGTTTTGCGTACGCTTTGAGCTACTGGAAATAGAAGTGGGCGAAGAATAGTTACAGATATCATTTCTCTTGCAGAAAATTTATATTGACCCGTGAATTGTATCGCATGTTTGGAAACGTGTGTTTACTGTTATAAGTGCCAGAGCACTGGTACATAATATTCAATTGTTTTTTCGCCAAAATATTAATTGAAAAATAGCACAGAATAGCGAAGAATTATTAAATTAACATGAACAAGTGTTAGGTGTGCTTTATACCGGCTGTTGGTGTGTCGGCAGAGTACAGCGTAAAAACTATCAAAGATAGAAAAACATGATTTTCTGTATGTATACAGGATATTTCACGAAACTCGTTAGTTAGAATAACGATTCGTTTGAAAAAAAGGAGTTTTTTTTCAGTTTGACAATATCTATACTTGGAAACAACTTGTGAGCATTTTACATAAAATTTAGTAACAATAACAATACGGTATGGTACGCGTGCTCTTCCATTGCGTTCCTATAAAACTAAATACCTTAATTTTCAAGACATTCTCAAGTATTTAATTTCAACAAGAGCGGTGCACATGCTAAAATTTCAACAGGATCGTAAATATCTCGAAACTAGTCGACTTTATTTTATTATACGATTGTATTTAAAATAAGAATCACTTCCCATTCAATTGGTTTCGTTGGCAAAAATATTTTAAGTAATTAAATAAAAATAGGTTCTACTTATAATAATATCGTCAAAGCTTCTCACGAGTTTCGTGAAATATTCTGTATAGTATATTATAGCGTATTTTGTAAAATTATTTACAAATATACAATTTCAAATTTCAGCAATCCTCTCCAACTCTTTTGTTTTAAACAGATTGCTAAATTTTATTAATTATTTTGATAGTCCCTTAAATTATCTTTCAATGATGCATTACTTTTGGTTATGGTATACGAATTTGGTTCGAATTTTAGAGGGGTAAAGTAATTTTACAAGAAAATTGCTACCAGCATAAAAAAATATAGATTCTATTTTAGAAAATCAAAAAAAAAATGCTTTATAAAGTGTTAGCCCCTAACTTGAGTAACTCGAGGCATTACATCTGTTTCCACGTGAGGTCTTAAAACGTCAACCCCTACAGTTGTTAAAATTTTAACCAAATTTCCGACAATTACTTTTGTCCGCATTACAATTGCAAACTCTGGCGTTTTAAGATTTAGCTTGAAAACATACGTAGTTAGACGTTTTTATTAATTAAATATAATAAGAAATGTAAATTAAAAATTAACATTTCTTATTATTGCACTTTGCCATACCTATACATCTTTTATATCCCTGTCCGCTACCAATGGGAGATAATCTAAGTAGCGTTCTTATTGTTACCTCGTTATCTGGAATATCTTCGATCTTAAGTTGTTCAAACTTCGCTAACTTCAAGCTAGTATTTATAATCGTTTTTCTAGCGCCAACTCGAAATTTATTGACATTCTCTTCCATAGTAGCACCAATTAAATTTGCAATACCATTATCGAATTGACCAATTCTCACCAGTACGTTGTCAACTTACATAATCTTTTATTATATCTTTCAACCATTTTCTGTGGTTGAAGTAGCATATTTTCAGATGCTATATTTCTACAGAAAGCACCCGGATGAACTTTTTCAGTTTGCAGAGATGCCAGGAGACTCTTCGAAAGTAGCTGTTTCTGGCAAAAGTTCACTTTTAATAGCTGGATGAACTTCTCATGTTGCAACAATGCCAGATGGCTCTACCAAAGTAGTTGTTGTTGGCAAAGATCCATCCGCTACACGACGGCGGCTAATTACATGTATTAAGCAAAGCCGCTGACGATGTCACGAAGACAAAATTTTATACATTTCATGTAATAAGCAATTTCGCTTATTCGACGTAATAGAAGTAACCAAATAAGAAGCATACTAAATCAGTCTGTATATACGTTGGTTTAAATTTAAACTCTCGGTTTAATCGTATCTACTCTCTTGTTGAATCTTTGTCCCGCGGAGATACATACGCCCGTACGATTCTTGCGTACTTACTTTGTTCTTTAGTGTACGCAAAACGCTTTAGCATTAGTTACTAGGAGAGCTCTGGTCCTTGAAACGGATGAAGCGCGACTATTGGCGCTTTTGCTAGAACAATCCAGTATAGAATTAGAAGTTTGTCCTGTCTGTCCTTTGTGTTCAGATTTTGCCGTCAGTGCTTGATGGTGGATGAAAATATTGTAATAGTTCTAGTATTTCTGTCAAGGTTCTGAGCTCTGATTATTTGCGATTTTTAATAGATTAATTGCGCATCCTGTTGTTTACAGCGAGTAATAACATAAATCTTTGTAATTTAGGTTTTTTATGTTGAACTTGCGAAATGAATGTTCATAACATACTCATGATTCTTATTCTTGTCCAGAATTTTAAATACCCAATGTTTTATCGTGTTAAGCGTTGTTTTCTGTATTTTTTCAAGATTTAATTTGACTTTAAATGCAAACGGTAAAACAAGCAATTTAATTTGATTAAGGTCTGTAATTATAACGTACAAAGATTATAATATAGCGTTTTTATACTTTTTTGAGCAGTGTGTTTTTTTTTTTACAAAATCGTTTTCTAGTACCCGTGCGGGCACTTGGTACCGCTGTTTAAGCGATTTTGTGCCCTGGCTGCCTAGTTTTCTTTGCTACGAATCTCGTTTGATAACTAGAGCAATTCAAGGAATGATTCTATATTGATTTTTTTTTTCCGAAAATTTATCTTTATTACTTGTTCGTATAAATAATATAAATAACATTTGGATATTATTCACTTTAGAACTATATACACATATAACTACAATATAAATTAATTTTTCTGTAACTTACAATATTGATTGGGCCAGAATGATCGTAAAAATAGCGAATATAATCAATATTGATGTACTAGTATTCATTTTTGAACTAGAGTACTTTTCGTAGATATCATACCAAAATTTAATTCTTTCAGCGTCAGGATTAATTCCAGGAGTTGTGTCTGTAGACCCGAAATCCACATAACGGAATGTTTCATTCGTTACAGGTTCCCATTTGAATTCGACAAAATTGTCCGGAGTAGGATTCCCATGTTTTGCAAAGTTTGCCCACAATGTTACTATCCTATCAATCGCCTTATCTTCTACGCCGTTTGGTACTATTTCCGGTATAATCGTGTTATGATATATACTTTCGAATAAATATCCCAAGTCGTCGGCGTGGGCTGCTCCTAGAATATGTTATTATATTTGGTAGAGATCATGTGCATATACTTTTTTTTTTAGAATGACGTTATTTACCTGGAAGAAGTGCTGTTAGCGGATTAATCAATTTGAATACATTAAGTCTAGTATCTGCTGAAAATCGATAAAAATAGATGGAGTTACGGGAGGTTTTGAGATGCTCCACCGTCATCTTGTGACTTGGAAAACTGAACCAAACGTCTGTAAATATGTTAATAAGAGATGTGTCGCCGGAGGAAGGTTCGGTCCCATCAAAATAAAAATCTTTGATATCCTGAAGTAATTCATTAGCTATGTCTGAGTTCTTTTCTATCTCCAAGTCACCCGGTATAAGATTAAATAATTCAGTGTATGTGGAATAAAGTAATATTCCTTCAGCATCATTATATCCTATCATCATTGGTACGTGATTGTAGTCACCGCTTTCAATCACGGAGGAAGGATCTTCTGTTAAGAAAGCATTTTCACCGCCCACTTGTTCAACAATGGGATAATTTACAGATTCCGAGGATGGGGTTGCTTGTATCTAAAATTGCATTAATGAGTAGTAATAAAAATCTAACAATGCAGCTCGATAGGATAGCCAAGTAATTTTATGTTTTGTATTAACTGAGCTGTACATGCGAAGAGAGGTCTGAAAATTTGCCAGCCCAACACAGAAACAAGTATTTTTTTTCCAAGTTCAGCTCTATCTCTCAACATAGTCTTCTTGTAAGTCTATAGTACTTTTTTTCAACGATGCTTCCATCTTTTTAATCCGCTTAAATAGTAGTTGGCATCTTGTTTCGCAAAAGAGGCGATTACGAATGTGATGGCCTCCTTCTTCGATGAAAATCTTTGTCCTCTCAGAGAAACCTTGACTTTAAAAAAACAGAAAAAAGTCGCCGGTAGGCAGACGAATTCGAACCCCATGGATTCATTCTATTTATATGCGGCTTCAGTCAATCTGTGACAAATACGGTCTTTCGAGATGCCAACAGCCTCTACTATCTCACTAACCTTTTGGCTAGCACCATTTGGTGAACTTGTGCAGTGTCTTTTGGGCATTCCATCGTCACTCAGGCTGGTACAACACGTTTAAATTTAGCAGCCTAAAATTTAATTCTGGCAACTAATGGTCCAGAGTTCCCGTTGGGGCTTGAAACTTTTCAGACCACCCTTGTGGATATGGATATTATTGCACTTACTTCGTTTAATTTTTGATAACCAGCAAATATTTCATCAGCTGTGCGATCTAGTAATAGTTGTATCATTTCTTCGTAATCTTCTGTAGGTATGTCTAATGACTCTGCTAAAAGCAGTCCATTGTTTTGCATACCTTTTACCCAAGGCGCAGCAACACCGCTTTGTAGAATAGCTCTGTGAAATGTGCCTTGAAAATTATCGTTAATTATTATTTCCTCATACATCTAAGATCTCAAAGTGTATATGTGAAGTACCTGCAGATAGAGGAGACAGAACGTGATAGTGAACACTAACAGCGCCCGCACTTTCACCAAAAATCGTTATACTGTTAACGTTGCCACCGAATCTGTCAATGTGCTGTTGGACCCACTTAAAAGCTAATGATTGGTCTTTCAAGCCCAGATTTCCTGGATAGCTTGTATCGTTTAAATTAAAAGATCCTTGAAAGAACGAATATTTAAATTAGTAATAAGGAATAGATCATGTAGTAGATATTATTAGTTGAACATTTTAATTTATGTATTACCAAAAATCCCTAAGCGGTAATTTATTGTGACGAGTACTATATCTTCAGCCATCAAATATACCGGACTATGTAATTCTTCTCCACCGGAATTTTGGTAAAATCCACCACCATGAATATAAATCATAACGTCTTTGAAGGTATCGTAGTCACTGGCAGGTGCCTGAAAGATGCAAACGGGTAGGAATATACTTTTTTAAATTGTGTTTTACATATTTACTTGTGGCGTATAAACGTTTAAGTAGAGGCAATCTTCTTGGCCTATAATATCACCTTCAAGACCCTCTTGAAAGCAGTGCGGTAAATCGTGTGTAGCATCTAATGTGCCGTCCCAATTTTCCGCTGGTTGAGGATTCTATAATTAAAGTAAAGTAAAGTAAAGGGGTAAATATACACATTTGGCAGATGAAACTTGTGACAGCTACATTCCGTCTGCGGAACAAAGAGGCTCCCTATGTGTAGAAGGGCTATGAACGAATGATACATTTAGTCGTTTTTATTTTGATTAGTTTTAATTTATATAATATTAGTAATGCGGCCAATAATAAATTGCTGCTTTGTTCTTTGAAAAAGAATTTACATAAAGTTTTCCAATAATAAAGTAAGCATAATATTAACTGTGAACTCACGTCATACGAAACGATGGAATAGTGGGAGGCTGATCACACAAGTCATCGCAATACGTTACATGCAACTATACCTTGCTGGCACATATACGAGTTGTGTGGAAATGTTACCGAATACGGGAATATCTGGCAAAGCAAACAATGGAGGATGGTTTTCGGTATTCATTTAGTAACGCTAAATTTATAGATATCGGATCAAAGCCACAATTTTTTACGTTCCGAATTTTTAATTTTCATTGTGAAAACGTATCACTCAGTTTTTTTTAAAAAAAAAAAGAAAAAACAGTTCCTACCTATTTACAAAATTATGTTATATAATCAAAGTTATACAAGCACTTAAGTTTCCATTGACTG
This sequence comes from Oryctes borbonicus, assembly GCA_902654985.2. Classification (NCBI taxonomy): domain Eukaryota; kingdom Metazoa; phylum Arthropoda; class Insecta; order Coleoptera; family Scarabaeidae; genus Oryctes; species Oryctes borbonicus. The sequence continues at coordinate 6,323,158 of LR736861.1, read as the reverse complement.
GTGTTCTGTTTCAAGTAATTTAATTTTTCTGTCTTTACAGCATGGTATTGAGTTTAATACTGTATATTAATATTAATCTATTTATTTCTTACCTTAAAACGTAATTCTCCTACCGGCGGCTTCGCAAATGGAATGCTTTGGAAACTGTAGAATACTTCATTTTTTCTGTTATATTTCATGGTGCCTCTCAGGTTTCCTTGTCGAGTTTCAAGTGTTACGTCGGTGAAATATTTATCGTAAACATCTGACCAAAATCTAACTCTGTCTACATCCGGGTTAACGCCAGGAACAGTTTCAGTTGAACCAAAATCAACATAGTTGAATGCTTCCATGGTTACAGGTAGCCACTTAAATTCGGAAAATTCATCCGGAGTAGGATTACTGTATTTTGCGAAATTGGTCCATAATTTCACTATTCTGTCAATGGCCTTATCTTCCACGCTATCAGGAGTTATATGTGGTATAATCAGATCGTGGTAGACAGTATGGAATAAGTATCCAAGGTCATCGCAGTGTGTTGCACCTATTTTTTCAAAAAGAAATGATCGTGTTCATGCCCTAGTGAGGTAACTTACCCGGTAGAGCTGATGTCTCTGTCAATCTCAACTTATACACATTAAGGTCCGTGTCTGCAGAGAAGCGGTAAAAGTAGATGGGAGCATTGGAAGTTTTGAGATGTTCCATTGTCATTCTGTGGCTTGGATAACTAAACCAAACATCTGTATATATGTTAATTAGCGATAATCGATCGGCTAAAGTTGGCTCGTTCCCGCTAAAGTAGAAATCCTTGATTTCGCCAAGCAATTCGTTAGATGGTTCTGAATCTTTTTCTATTTCCAAATCTCCCGGTATAAGATTAAATAGTTCAGAATACATAAAATGGAAAGCAATGCCTTCTGCGTCATTATACCCTACTATCATAGGTACTTTGTTGTACTCTCCAGTTTGGATTATCGTAAGCGGGTCTTCTGTTAAGAAAGCGTCTTGACCCTCCATCTCTTCCTCAACGATGGGAAAACTTAGGGTTGCCCAGCTAGGAGGCGTTTGCAATAACTACAATAATTCGGATGTTGTAAAATTTAGGATTGTCGCGTTTCAGTTCATATCATCTTTGGTAAGTACAGCAAGTTTGGCTTTTTGGGGAATAACTTCGAATAACTTATTTTTTTGTAATTTTGCTCTCGTACTTACGGTAAATTCTACATCTTCATAAAATTATTCCTACATTAATGGGTTTTAACGGAAGTTTTATCGTAAATTACTTGCTTATTTAAAAAATTATATCCATTTATGAAAAGATAATTTGCACTAATAACTTAGTAGTCCATTTGTTTGATTTTAGAACTTTTATCGTTTACGCTTGTTACTCTTACCGAATTTAATGTTTTATGTCCACTATATATTTCGTCACCACTTAATTCCAATAATTCCCTTAGCATATCTTCCTTATTCTCCGTGGTTATATTTAATACTTCCGCTAAGCGCATTCCGTTATTCTTAATGCCTTTCACCCAAGGGCTGATAGCGGTGCCGCTCTGGAGAATAGCTTTATGGAAAGTACCTGGAAAGATTTGTATCATTAGCTTCTATATCAGTTGGTTTCAATTGTGTGAGGTACCTGCAGACAAAGGCGATAGAACATGATAGTGTACACTAACAGCACCTGCGCTTTCGCCAAAAATGGTTATGCTGTCAGGGTTTCCTCCAAATCTATCGATATGTTGCTTTACCCATTTAAACGCTAGGGATTGGTCTTTTAAGCCGAGGTTGCCAGGATAGCCCAGACTTGCGTCGTCCAAATTAAAAGAACCTTGAAAGGATAAGAATTTACATATACGATTTATTACAATTATATTTAAATAGCGTATTACCAAATATTCCTAAACGGTAATTTATTGTAACCAACACAATATCTTCGGTCATTAAATATTCTGGGCTGTACAAATCCTGCCGGCCAGAATTTTCGTAAAATCCACCACCATGAATAAAGATCATAACATCTTTGTAGCTATCGTAGCTATTAGCAGGCGCCTAGAAGGTTGCAGTAAGTATCGATAAATCACACGTTACACTGACTATATTTACTTGGGGTGTATAGACGTTTAAGTAAAGACAATCTTCTTGCCCAACAGTGAAACCGGAATAATCCTCCTGATGACATTGTGGTAAATCGTTAGTAGCGTCCAGTATTCCACTCCAACTTTCTGCTGGCTGCGGTCCCTATAAGAAATGTGATTTTTTTTATAAAGAAATTATCTTACAACCCTCAATAAGTTACCAGTCATCATAGTTGTCACATGAAATATGTTTAATAAATTGGGGAAGGTAAGCCCATGATCATGAAATATTATTGTTTAGTTCATTTGTAGTGAATTAGTTTACTCTTCATTTGAAAACGTTGAAAACTGAAGTTAAGTATTGATAAATTCTTTGATGAATTAATATTTGCAACTATGAACGATTAATAATTTCAGCTTATTGGAGGATATTGTCGTATTATTTAGGTATTATCTATATTACATATACTTTTTTTATCATTGATTTATCTTCATTCGAATTTTATATCACATTATACTGGATTAATATATATATATATATATATTTATTTATTTATTTATTTATATATAGGTTGCTAGTAGTTGTAAAGAAAGTTATCACAAATGTGATGCAGATTCCAAAAATCTAATAAAAAGTACATTTACAACAAAGTTTTCAGAATTTAAACAATGTTAAAATCTGTGTTCATTCTAGTGATATCCTACTTCTCGCTGAACACGCTGCAAGTTATTTTCTATATGTACATCAGCCGATCGCCTAGGGCATGACTGGCTGTATTGTTTATTACATAAAGCGAATTATTATAGCTTTAGAGTTGAGGACACGAGAAAATGGGTAATAAAGTAAAATGTTTTAAGTCAAGATATCTCCTTTTCTTACTCTAAAACGTAATTCTCCTACAGGCGGCTTCGCAAATGGAATACTTTGGAAACTGTAGAATACTTCGTCTTTTCTATTATATTTTTCAGTGCCTTCTAGAGTTCCATGTTCAGTTTCAAGAATAATTTCACACAAACACTTGCCTATTATAAAGAAAAATAGTGCTACACGATACTTAAACATTACGTTTATTTAGAATGTTGATTCAGCAGGACAACAGTCATAACTTATAACGCTGTTGCTGATTAATCCTTTATAGCACTGACGATACAATCTAAAGTGATATTCAAATATGTTATCAAAAATATAGATAGCGAAGATGTGATCTAATGAATCTTTGTTTTCCAACTTTCTATTCAGAAGAAATTCTATAATTATGTATCTAATCTATGGTTTGTCACAGGCTTCCATGTTTTTGATGGACAATTTACAAATCTGAAATGAAAACAATTTTCTTTTATAATTAGGATTATTAAATTTTAAATCATTCCTATGAAAATAGAAAGTTGCGTGAACAAAATTAACACGTATTTTTAAATAAAAATGTTCATAATTCTGTACAGATATTGCAATCTATTTTATTACCTACCTGAAATGATAGGTGCATGTACTTCTAGGAACCTTCACCTGTGACGTGTTGAATAATTTTTGATTTAGATGAAAGACTATCGAATCCTTATAGCCGTTTTGTGGTATAAGTAGAAGTGCCGTTCTAGGGCTTGTGCCTTGTTCGAAACTACAAAATGGTAAGTTAGTCAAGGAATTCCACCAATTAAGGAGAGGGCTATAAAAGTAAAAAAAAACGCCTGACTATTTGTTTTCTTTAAAAGTTCGTCCAAATTCAGAGATATGTTACTATTAGCGCATGTCGAGATTATCGTCAGCTAGCACCGACTGTCAGAGGAACTCCCACTGAATTTCAACTATATATTATATAATATATTGCTTTGAGTTTAGCGTATGCAAGTCGAACCATTCGAGTCAATTAATAATGGAATAGAGGGACCAAAAAATAATGCTAAAATACCTTCCTCGTGGTATTGATGGTCACTTACGGCAAATGCAATGTAAGGAGAGAAAAAATACACGGACATGTTTCTGCTAATCCGGCGTCATCAGCATGGTTCCGAGAACATTTTTTTATTCGACCTTGCACCGCTGTTTGCCCCGCAGTTAATTCGCGCACGACATTCGAAATGACGAGTCAGGCGTCTCTTTGCGCCTTCTAGTGGCCAAATAGAATGGTTTCACAATTTTCGGGGTAGCCCTAGAAGCAGAAATGAGGCGGAATGTTTTGAAAGCCCTGTTGAAGCAATTACCCCAGAAATTGTTGATAAAATTCTTTTGCCGTTGATCAGATTTTGTATGTGTTAAGCAAGGTCGTTCCCGTGAGGCTCTAAACGTTTTGTTTTTGTTGTTGCCCAAGCCTTTAGGAAGTCTAACAAAGTGGCAGTAAAACAGTTTTTAGATGGCTAATGGATTTAGTGATGAAATACCAGAAAAAAAATTAGTGCATGGTACAATAAATTTAATAACTTCTACGTACACGTAGAAATAAACTACGATATCTTATCCACCTTTTTTTTTTAAATTACAAAAATATCAGATGATATTACTCACTTATACTCAACACGTTTTATATTTAAATTACACACATGTTATATTTCCAATTTAATACACTTATACATGTCATTCACGTATTATCTTAATATTACATCCTATCTTTTTAAATTTTTTATACGACGTTCATTTTACACATTCCTGCATATCTTTGTAATGAGCATACTTTTAACATGTCTGCGACAAAAGAAATATGTGTTACACATAAATATTAATTTTTTTTTTATTTCAATTTACACAAATTTTGATTTCAATCTTTATACAGGTATTTCACGAAACTTATCAGTTTGAAGGTTTAATGATGCTATTGCGATTAGAACTTTTGGAATAGGTAATAGCACTGGACCTATTCATTTAAAATATTTTCGCCTAACGAAACATTTCCAGTTGAAGCGAAATTTAAATACAGTGGTACCTTACCCTTAAAGATTGTTTTTGAGATATTTACCATCATGTTGAAATGTAGCATTTCTATCGTTCTTGTTGAAATTAAATATTTGAGAATGTAATGAAAATTAAGGTAATTACTTTTATAGGAACGAAATGGAAGGTCGTCCTATTGTTATCCTTACTAACTATCGTTTTATACGGGATGTTCAAAAACTGTTTCCAAATATGAATATTTTCAAACTGAAAAAAAATTAATTTAATGGCCCACTATTGTAAAACATTAACCCAAGCAGTTTACAGAAAGATTCGTTGATATCTTAAAAATACGATTACGATAAGGCGTAGTACATACGATGCTTCGTTACGATTTCGTTCTGCAAAAGTAAACACCTTAATTTCCGTTACATTTTCAAATATTTCATTTTAAAATTCAAAATTTGATGATAACATTTCGAAAATGGTTGTTTATCTTTTTACTAAATTTGATTAGAAAATTCCTTCATTTAGTGGGGCGTAGAAATTAAGGAATTATTATTGTTTTTTTTTTGACACAAAAGTCTTAAATACTGCTTTCTAGCGTACCTCAAAATTGTATTGTGTATTGTCACATTCGCATTGCAACTCCTTTTTTTGAAGGAAAACGTTAATTATTACACGTATGTATATTACCAGCGATACCGTCTGTATTATAGAATCAAATTGATATTCGTAAGTATAATTGCATAGTTGATTCCGTATATTTAAAGGAAATTTTGAAGTTATAAATTTTGTGCTAATTTATTTTGAGTAGAATTCGTAGGCGTAAATGATTTTGCGATAGATTTATTATATTTCTGGAACGATATTTATCTACCAAATTTACCAAAATAAATCTATTACAAAATAGTGACATTCAAACTCAAATTTCTCAAAAACCATTGAAGATATCGCAAAATAGTCGTAATCAGCAGGTCAAACTGTATAAGGGACCATCATCAAAATAAATATTTTAAAACATTTTTGAAATTGTCAAATCGTGCGAATTTCCTAAAGGTTACTCTCAGAAATTTTTTTCATAATTTTCTTAATTTTCCTATATCTCTTCAACTCATTCAATCTCACTTACAGATATCGATACGCCGGATCCATTAAAAGTTATCTCGATTTTTTATCTCTTACGGTAAGCGAGCTATAAGTTTTAGAATGTCGGGAAACTTTCATCTCTATCTTTAGCCTTTTTCGGGGTGTAATTCGAAAAATCAACGAGATAGGTAAATGGGGATGGCGGGAATCGATTCTCCGAGTCCGATTTTACTCAAAAACATGTAACTGAAGCCTTTGTATTGCGCTGAAAAGTCGTCGAGGGGATTTAGAGTAAAACACGAGAAATTTAAATTTTGGTTTATGTTGAAATTTATTAAAAAATTAAAAAATATCAATTTTGCGTAGAAATCATCTGACGGTATTTAAACATTTTTATTAGGATATATGAAACGACTTCGTATATTGTGCTAATTGTATAAATCACAACTTTTACAACATTTACAAGCAATAGTTATTATAGTACATAATAACTGTGTTGTGTCAAAGTATTATTCATTCATTTTATATTTTTTATTTCATAAATAAAATGTTATCCATTTTCGACATATTTCAAGAGATGTAGCATGAAAAGTAAACGAGATAAGTGAATGGGGGTAATGGGAATCGATTCTCCAGGTCTCATTGTACTTAGAAATATGTCATTTAAGCCTTTGTATTGCAGAGACGTTTATCGTTATGTAACTGATGTTAATTTATTTACATGTGATGGATTCAATCGATTAAGTTGATAAAAAGTATGTCATTGTATCTAAAATAAGAAAGTTAGTAACCACTTCCGGTTCAAGCGGAAGTGTTTCATCTTCAAATAAATAGGTCCGATTCTATAACTATCTATTTCTAAATTTCAGAGTTTCATTCATAATAGCATCATTAAAGCTTCTAACTAACGAGTTTCGTGAAATACTCTGTATACATGAGCGTGTGAAACATTTTTATCCCAATTTTAATTTCGATCCTCGTCTTACAATTTGGCCTGAGGATGAATTTTTTTTATCGAAATCGATAGCCATCCTCAAAATGAACTATTTGGATTTGAAAATACATTTTGTGTTATTCCATCCTACATGTTATGGATACCAATTTAAGAAACATCAATTTCACAGATCACTCATTTGTTCGTTTTAGTGGACACGAGTATTAAAACTAATCAGATCAGTTTTAGGATTTTTGTGTGTAAGTAGTAGGTTTCCAAGAATTTTCAAACCATAGATTCTTGTAAACGAATACTATGTCTTCTGAGAAGGATCCATGATGAATACCACGTGATCTTTATACTAGTTATAAGAATTTGCAGGTGTCTGAATATTATGTAAAAAGCTAACATTGAACATACTGTGAAAATTCAACGAATGATTTGTAATTTTAAGAATGACTGCACCGTTATCTAGATAATTCCCTTATCTACATCAGTAACGATGTAACATTAACGAGAATTATTTAGTTTTATCATTGATGACAGGGCTCCATGGCTTGTCATTTCCAAACTTTGGAATCTGACCGACAAGCATTTTATGCAAGGATTTGCCAAAGAAAATGTAAAGTGAAAACTTGAAAATATTCATCAGTGTTTTCAGGAGGCACGTAGAATTGTGGTATAGAGAGGCAAATTCCAGGAAGAAACAATTGAAACGCAAGAAAATATGTTTAGAGTTGCAATTGTCATACTCACACCACGTTGAACACCCCGTATTAAAACATACTCAAACTCGATCGAACGGCACTGACCCAAGCAGATGCCTGTATTGAAGTTTAATGGACTTGTGCACTTTCTAATTTTTAATCTCGAAGGGTGATTAAACCTAAAACTTTGAAACCAATTAATTAGTTTGGTTGAGATTGACAACTAAATTAACGATTTCGATTATTAATTAGCTCGTCTTCATCATAAAATACATTTATACTTTCAAATGCCGAAGATCAGATATCAAAATCGTTCCTTATTCTCATATTTATCGTTCATCGGCGAAATATATATTATTCGTTCACAAACTTTATCAATAAAATTCATGAGTGATAAGAACTATTTTAATTCTTTTCACAGAATTGCTCGGTGGATATTATAAGGTTATTCTTTTCTGAATGGAATTTAAAAATAAACATGTTTTTCGTTCACGAATGATATTTCTGATCGTTTCTAATACTTTGTCCACGAGCGATAAAAATCTCAAAGATCATACATTTTTCGCTCGTGAATAATATTTTTCGTACCCTCTTATAAACACAGCGTAGAATATAATATTAGATTTTTATCTTGTTGTAGAGGCGATTTTTTTTTAATGACGATGCTTGACTCAAGAAAATGATGCTTGATATCCATTTATTCTACACATCTCATCTTTGCCAAGAGAATGGTTTGTATTATATCAGTTAAAGGAATTATACAACAGTGCCATCTCTTAGAGTAGTTACGGTAATATAGGTTAAAGCAGTAGTACGCAGGTCGTGTTGGGCTCTCATTGTTTGATCGTCAATGTACTAATAATTGTCTAGTTCTTACTAAAGAAGTAACGAAACAGTTTGGTTCTGTTTTTTTTTTGTATTTCCGTTTGTTGTATGTAAGTACTTATGATTATGAACAGACAACTGCTGCCACGTACCACACAACAGATTACATTAACCGACTCTTGGCGCCACACTTGATAACTTTACTAACTATATTTATATGTAACACGGTATGTAATCAAATTAGTAAGTTTAGAAACACGAAGAAATAGAACAATATATATGATCTTTTTTACCAAATATTTCCATTTATTAAACGTAAAATTCAATGTATTTTTACTTTAAAGCGCAGTGCACCAATTTGTGGTTTTCCGTATGGGATACTTTGGTAGCTGCAGAATGTTCCGTTTGTTCTATTATATTTCACAGTACCATTAAGAATTTCCCACTTAGTTTCTGGTGTTACACATTCTTGACATGAACACTAAGAAATATTGTTGACAAAATAAGTACAATTTGGCTTCCAAATTAAATTTTTATTCGTTATGTAATTAAATGTTGGTTTTGTTGTAACATTTGCTGTAATTGAAGAACAATTCGGTCACCGGTTGATGATGAGGACCAATCAGGTCCTCGAAACGGCCGTCCCGGACTAATTATTATATTACTATATAATAAATTAAACTTGTGTGGTGCGGAGGGTGCCGATACTTATGTGTTGTTTACTTGAAGAACAATATACAAAAAAATTCGCCCTAACATTTATTGGACCTTTCCCTATAAAGCTGATTGTACAACTATTGCTTACTATCGATGTAATGTGTTGGACCACTAATTTTCTGAGTGCGTTTGTTTTTAATTTTTCTCCTTAAAGTTCTTCTGAGAACTAATCGGCTGACGTAAAACATTTTCACAGCGTTTTTTCTGGAACTCAAATACCTCCGCCGAGAAGGCGAAAATTTCTGAGCTTAGGACATTTATCTTTGGTAGAGAAGCAGAACATATTGAATGAGAATTACTGCTATTGCCGCAAACATATCAAGTACGATAGGTTGGTGTTATAATACGTTACCATCATTATACATATTGCAATGTTATCTTATTTTTAGGAGGGGCACAGTCTACTATCTATCATACGATAAAAGAATACAAGGAGAAAGGACAAGTTACCCCGCTTAAACAAATTTCTGGAAGACATTCTTTAAGTGCTAATTACGATGAAACTCAAAAAAAAAGAATTTCCTATACTTGAGAAAGTGCTGAATGAAGTAAAACAGTGTGACGATTTGCCACAGATGAGCCGTTCAACATTGTAAAAATTTATGAAAATGCTAAACTTTAGCTTAGTGCCGATGTTCTAATTAATATGCAACAATTTTTGAGTATAGGTACTCAAATTTATATTTTACATACTTTCATATGTTAGAATAAGTTGTTGCAGGTACATAAAGAGAGATCGTAAAAGTGAATAATAATCAGGTGGAGAAGAAGGTATTTGATAACAATAAAAAATTATCATCGTCAAAATTGGCCAATTTATTATTTAGAGAAAACATGGCTAATCGAAGGTCATACCAAACGAAAAGTTTGGGTAGATGAAAATATTAAAAGTGGATGGCAAATGTTTAATGAAGGAGTGACTACAGAATTATGTAATCCTGCAGGGAAAGGAAGGCGTCTCATTATTTTGCATGTAGGATCTGAGGCCAGTTTTGTGGAAAATGGCTTATTGCATTTTGAAGGTAAAAAAAAAACAACCGATTATCATGAAGAAATGATTGCTGAGGTGTTTGAAAGACGGTTTAATCAAATATTCCCAGTGCTACCAGACAATGCTGTATAATGCTACATATCATAGACATAAAATTCCCACAGCAACATCTATAGAAAACCCGATATGCAGGCTTGGTTGAAATCAAAAAATATCGAGATGGTTCTTCATTTAATTCACCTTAATAAAGACCAATATAATACACGTGTGGCAGATGAGATGGCCAGAAGTTGCAACAAAACTGTGTTGAGGTTAACACCTTATCACTGCGAACTCAAACCCAATTGAGTTAGTGTGGGCTCAAATAAAAAATTAAGTGGCAACTATAAATACTACACTCAAATTAGCGGATGTAGGAGTACTTTTACTACAGGCAATCCAGAATGTCACTACGAACAATTGGAAAAAACGTGTAGAACGTGTGATTAAAGAAGAAAGAAAAATGTGTGAGTTAGATGGATTAATCGATGATATAATCAAGCCATTTATTATATCAGTGGGTAAAGATAGTAGTTTAAGTGAAATGGAAAATGATAGTGAATAATTATTTGAGAAGGTAATGTAATGTATTAACATGTATTTAAGGCCAAGTTATTGTTTAATATGTATACGCTATGTTTAATATCAGTCTACATTGTAAATAATCACAAAAATAAGAATTATAATGGAGTGGAGCAACATTCAGAAACTTCGATTAAAAAAGGTACGATATATAAAGTTGAAATTTAGTATGATGTGTATTTGATCAATAAATATTATTCTGCAATGTTTTCTATATTTAATTAACTCATTATTTATTTTTGTAGTGAATATATTATTAATTACGTAACTACAACTTATATAAAATCCTAGCTAGTTTTAAAACTGCCGCTAAAAAGTAGCTTTGAAAAATTCCATTGTGTAAACGGGTCGTTTCTTTTTACTCCTCGGAAATAAAAAATAGACAAAAACGGTGCCGATAAATTCAATAATACGCAAATATATACGAACATATCGAAAAATTCATACGTATGGACATTAATGTTTATGGCATTGTGTATGGCATTGTAATGTTTTACGAGGAGAAAAATTTTGAAATGATTTTTCGAAATTATTTATTCGGGAGTGTCTCTAAAATACCCTTTCCGCAATTTAAACGTATAAAAAAATTTACACTGAGTCTCGTTGTAGAAAGGTTTTACATTAATTTAGAAATTTTGGGTAAAGAGAAAATGGAATACAAAAAAGTGATATCTCTCAACTACTGAAGACCATCAGTTTGGATAAGTGAAGTGTATTATCAATAATATTTGCCATCAGTAGATTAAATTATCCGCATGTTAGTCACAAATGACTCATAACTAGTAGATGTAATCGATTAATAATAATAAATCAGTGGATTATCTATGGCATCTAGGAGGAGCGCACTATCTTTATTCCGTTATTTAACTATCTTTGTGTAGAGCAGTATGGTTCTACTTGTGAGAGGAGCGAATAGAATCTAACAGAAGTTTTGATCGGGAAATTTTGGCTTTATTACAACAAGGAATAATATAATAGGATTATTTAATATAAATGATTTTATATTATATATCAAAATATGGTGTATTTCATATAAAATATTCTATATACAAATATATAACATACATTTAATAAATAGGCGCATATTAGGGTAGCCTGTAATTATTATTGAAAACACTTAATATTCAATTCAATTTTAAGGTTGAACATGAAAACATGTTATTACCAAATAAAATTTAATTGTATTTCCGTTATTACATTATTATTTGCTACATCATTATTTGCTATCCTTTGCAAGTAACTTAAATGTATAGGTAAGTATGTATTTTAGGGGATAATGTTAAAGAAAAATTGCACGGCAGCAATGCACAGTGCCATAACAATAGAAATACTCGGTAGTGATGCATTGCCACCAGTGTCTCCCAAAAATTCATTGTACACTTTTGTCCAGAAGTCCATACTTTCCGAGTTAGGATTAGTGTCCGGAAGAGTTGCTTCTGTTTGAATATTTGCATAATGTTGATGTTCTTCTGTAAATGGCATCCACTGCTCGGTAACGTCTGGTACGTCTTCATCTTCTGGCTCATTAAGTTGAGCGGTTTGATCTACTGCGCCTTGTCCATTTTCTTCTGGGCCAGACTCTTCCGGTTGATCTTCTGGTTGATTTTCTGGCTGTTGTGAAGGTGATCCGGTTCGAGCGAAGGTTGTCCAGGTTCTTATGACATTTTCCAAGGAAATTTCTTCATCACTTCCCAGTGTAGAAGGTGTTAAATTGCTAATATAAAACAGGTAACCCAAGTCATCACCATGAGATGCTCCTACAAATATTAATTAAGCGGAATTAACCAACCTTCATAGTATTAAATATATTTCTAGCTAAATTATCTTCAGCCAAGTAGAATATTTTTAAAAGAATTATTACATTACCAAACATTTGAAGCTCAGGCTAACACTAACTTTACACTGACAGTTGAAAAAGGCTATACTGAGTGCCTCACGTTTTGTACAACGAAGGGACTGCAGCCTGGGGATCTTAAAAAGCAACTTAGAATCTTTGAAGATCCTAACATAAATTATCAATACAATTTTGATCAGCCTTATAAGATGATCATTGAAAGTCGTACTGAGTAGGCATCCGGGCAGCCTCAAAACATAAAGGTGCCTTGGTGTGGTACACGGACGGCTCAAGAATAGAAGGTGTTGGAACAGGTATAGGCATTAGTAGGCCTAACTACCACCTTAAAATGCCTACAGGAGTCCACACCAACATATTTCAAGCAGAGATATCTGCTTTGAAGTTGTGCATCATAAAGAACCTCGAGATAGGGATACGAGGCGCAACCATAACTATATTCAGTGACAGTCTAAAAGACTACCTAAGCCCACTCATACGAATTTAGTCTGAGCCACGAATGTATACACACTTTAAGGCAATTGGGAGAAAAAAAACACGTTACTTTGCGATGGCAAAGGCAGAAAAGCTGGCTAGAGAAGGAGCGAATATGTCCTTCATCGCTCCTTCTAATCGCTTTTGTGGCTTACAAGAAAGACACATGGAACAAGTAATTAATACATGGGAGGTCAACCAAAACACCTCGTACTGGAAAAGTGTTCCAGGACAAATACAAAAAAAACATTCACACCAGGCTTGCCTAAGACAGCAAAAATAGTGCTACCGTTCAGCAAAGTGGACCTTAGATTTCTGACAGGTCATGCAGATCTAAAATATCACTTATTCAATCTAGGAAAAGCTGAAAATCAAATCTGTCTTAGAAGATTTGGAGACGGCAGAACACATTCTATGCAGATGTATTGCCATCAGTTGTACTCAGCAACAACATTTCAGTAAACCATTTCTAACTTCTACTGAACTGAAGGATGAAGTAATATTAAGGTTTATCAAGAGCCTTCACTTACTCTAACACATGTAAGGGCATTGTGTTACAATAGATCTATGAAGGTCGCAGTGACTAAAGGCATTTGTGCCATTGCCCAATGATACTAATACTAACTTGACACAGATAAAAATTTTTCGAAGCAAAAGGGACGGTGTTAAATTTCTCAGTAATAATGCAAATATATCCCGAAGTTTAGTTAAATCGTCACTTATTTCATGTTAAAGTAACATGGTTGCGATGAAAAGTAACTAACTAGTAAGTAGTTACTTTTTTTTTAGTATCCCAAACGATGAAAAGTTGCATTTTAGCTTATCCTTAAGGAGTTAAAATAATTTTAACCTGGCAAAGGATATAATTTTGTATCTATAATGCTGAATATTTTGTACCTACTACTATAACTACTTGTGCAAATGGACGAGAGGGAACAACCAGGCGGTGTTAGATCTGACACCATATTTTTATCTGTGTTATTTAAATACGTACCTCTAATATAAGCGGCATTCTCATCTGTCCTTCTGAAAACATTTAACGCTGTCTCCGCTGAAAATTTGTAAAAATATACAGGTTCAGTTGATGTTCTGGAATGTTCCAAAGCTGTTCTCAATGCAGGAAAAGCGAAAAATAGGTCACCAAACAATTGAACCAACGGTTCTAGGGATCCATCGTTTGGTTTCTCGTCATTGAAGTAAAATTCTTGAATTCTCTTTGCTAAATCGTTGGCGTCGTGCGATCCATTTTGTATTCCTAATTCGGATGGTATTAGGTTGAAGAAATTTGTAATAATTCCGTCCCATTCATAATTTCCTCTGAGTATTTTATCTATGCCTAGACCTTCAGCGTTGGTGAAGCCTATTAGTATAGGAACTTCGTTATAGTCGCCGCTTTCGATTATACTGAAGGGATTGTCCGCTAAGAATGCAACTTCTTCATTTCCGTGCCTTTCTACTATTGGTCCGGTAAGTGGTGACCAAGGACTTTCAGGTATTCGTAACCTCTGGAAAGAATATTTATATCTTTAATTTCAGCTTTAATTAAAATTAATAATCAGGTTCCGTTAATAAAAAAACTAGAGATTTTCAGTTTTGTGGTAGTTTAGGTTAGAGATACAAATACGTAAACATACATATGATAATTACTCACATCTGTTACGGTTTTAGCTGCGGTGAAGATTTCATGTGCTTCCTTCGTCCTTAGTGTATTCAGCAATTCTTCGTAGTTTTCAGTGGTCAATTCCAATTCCTTGGCTAACTTATCTCCATTGTTTTCAGTTCCCATCACCCAAGGACTTATAGCTGTTCCGCTTTGAATAATTGCCTTGTTGAATAAACCTGTTTATACGTAATGAATATTCATAAATATTCACAATTATCGTTAATATGAATATAACTCTTGCATAATAATTATATTAAAGGAAGGTACCTGTAGATCTTGGTGATAATATATGAAGATGAACGCTAGCAGCACCAGCACCTTGGCCAAATATGGAAATATTTTCTTCATCTCCTCCGAAATGACTTATATGCTCTCTCACCCATGCCAGTGCCAACTGTTGATCTTTTAATGCGGCATTTCCTGGTGTACCTACTGTCTCATCATCCAAATGGAAGAATCCTACATCATAATGTGTTAAATTTGTTTGCAAAATTGACGTACATATTGTAAATTTTACCAAAAATTCCTAATCTGAAATTCATCGTCACAACGATGACATCTTCTGTCAGCAAGAACCTTGGGTCAAATTGATCTAATCGTCCAGACCCTTGGTCAAAGGTACCACCGTGTATGAAGACCATAACGGGTTTAAGGGCCGAATCTGTGTCACTCTGAGCCTGAGAAGAATATATCCTAATTATAGTCAAGAAGTACAAAATTATGTAATCAAAAGGAAATATGTAATTGCTTGTTACAATTTGTGCTGAATAATAAAAAAAAAAAAACAGGGTGTATTACCAACGTAAAGCACAATAGAATTTGCGACTTTTATGTTTAAAAAGAGCGTTCCGGACGTTGGTAGTGATCCAGATGTACAGTGACATTTTTATGTTTTGTCTCCCCCTGCGACGATGTATCTATATTGCGATAGCAAAACTAATCGAGTTACGGTACGAATTTGGCGAATCTGGCGAATATAGCAGATGGGGTATTAGAAGAGATTTTTTAAAGAAGTATTAAATTATGTTACTTTCTATTGAATTTTATTCAATAGAAAGTAGTATAGGTGTAACAGGCGAATATTTCAATTTTGCTGTAACTAACTGTTTCAAACTGCTAGTGTTTTTGATATCTTTATATCTCGAACTCGCTTGCTGGCAATTACATGTGCGACTTATGGAAGTTGGATTGTATGCTCATGAGAGAAAGTATTGGACCTTCACATTAATGAACGATTCAGCGTAATGATAACGACATGTGAAAAAAACCCGAAAATTTACAAGCGTTTAATGTAACTTTACTTAAACCAAAGTGCCTAAGTGAAGCACTTTAGTCTACAGCTTAAATGTTTTCCAGACATTTTAGAAATTAGTAATAGTTAAAAAATTATTCGTCACCATGATTAATGATTATGACTAAAAATTTTATCATCAAGACAAGTACATGAAACACACTTATGAATTATTCATGAATAATGGCTAGTCACTAGTTGTGACTAGCTACTCGATTGACTTGCTGAAATAGCGATAGAAAATACTAATCCTAATATTTTGTTTAAAGCAAACCGGTGTGAAAGACATTTTATAGAGATAAGTTTTCTGCCATTGTTAATAACTAATAGCCGCAGTGTAGAATGGCCAATCATAATTAATAAAATAGTAGCAGGAAACCTATAATTTATACAAAACGTATTTCACACCAGCTTAGTCATAACTAAAGCTCGTTCCTTTCCGTGCGCTTTGCGAAATTAGTAGAGACTAGATAGATTCATGCTTATTCGTCTCATAAGAATAGGTTCGTGTTGCCTGCTGGCTTCCCTGAGAGTCGACAAAACTCGAGTCTGTCTGGTCTCTGCTAATTTCGTGAAGTGCACGGAAAGTGGCGAACTTTAGTCATGACTAAATGCAGTATTCATGAATAATTACTAAATTAGTCATGGTCAAATTTAGTCCAAAATTTAGTCATGACTCAAGTTTGTTGTTTATTGCAATTAAAAAGTGAAATTAAATCTGATAAAAAAGTTTATCCCTATTTGAGAGCTATTTAGTTCGAAACTAGTCACATGTTTGAAACTTTTGGGACGTTTGTTTTGCCCTTAATGTAAATAGAAAACTACATCTTTGAAAATAAACTTAAGTTTGGACGATTACAACTCCTTTAGACGAAATATATTAACGCCATTAGAAATAATAGATTAGTATCGAGAATAAGTCAGAAATAATTAAAAGTATTGAAATAAATAATAAATATATTAATGTTTTTTAAGGAGACAAACTACGCAGTAAGACGATAACAAAAAAAAAAAACTTACAGGAACGTAAACATTCAAGTAGAGGCAATCTTCTTCTCCAACGATATCCTGCGTCTCTTCAGAGTATTGCACACATTTAGGCATGTCAATTGTTGGATTTCCTCTTTCGCCTAAAGTTTCAGCAGGCTCCGGATCCTAAAACAGCGTAGTAAATATTAGTGTACCATCTATGTGTTTTTTTCGAATATTGTAACGTTGAAATTAAATGGCCCAGTAAAGTGTGAAGTGATATACCGGTTAATATTGCCTATAAATTCTACCGTCCAACAAAAACAGTTGGATTTTCGGGCAAAGTCAGTACAACATTTTGGAGAATTAAACATATTTAATTTGAATGTCTGATATAACAATATTAATTTCTAGTCTTTTCGACAAAAATAGGTAATTTATGATTATAATGCACCGAATTACTTTCTCATAAGTTCGACTAATACATTTAAGTATTTTCTCAAAAGTGACAATGGAGCATAAGCTTTTAAGCATAGCAAACGGACGTGAAGTTTTAAGCCTGCTTTAAATTGTCTGCCCGATTAATATGTTTTATACGTATTTCTATAAAATGAATCAGATCATTATTCGTATGTAGAATTATTTTCTAAAACGTGATCGAAGATGTTTAGAACGTGGGGCACATTTCGTTATTTTAGATTAATAACTGGATAATTTCAGTTTTTTTTTTATTTATTTCGCTTTTGTGCGTCACTTCCGAGAAAAACATACGAAATATAGATGGGAAAAATGAATTAACTCGGTGATATGATAAAGTGTATTTTCATGTAGAGCAAATAGACGGTTTAATTATTGACGGGATGAGTGAATGGTACTTTTCTATCAAACGAAATTGCAAATAGGCGTGTTCTTAACAAAGAAAGGATCTTGGATTACCGATTTAATGCAATTGCATATATTTTTTAAGCTATACAAATTAAGACGTAAATTCAAAATCATTTTTAGAGTATAATTTAGGTTGTTACTAGGTGGTTTTAAGAGTCTAGGTGCACGTTTTAGGATGATATTTCATTTGCGTTGTTAATCGGCGATTGCTCTAATCAAAGCGCTTGTTTCTAACCATACTTTTGTAGGTACACCACCTCCGTCGTTTCCAATTCCAATTCGAGTGTTTTTGTATTTGGATCAATTCAATTTCTTCATGGTCATAAAGAACGGGTGTTACCGTGTCATTGTGTTCAGTTAGTCTTTAGAAACCGTCTCTAAGAAGCTAACAAGAGTAAAGTCAATGACAAGGCGACACTCGGAATATTATTCTACTGCAGACAACGGCTACGAAAACCTACAGTTAACAATATTTGAGGTGGTGTTTTATTTATTTATAATTTCCTCGCGTTCGTTTTTCATGGAAAACGTGGAGAAATATTAGATAGACCTTCACTTTAATTTGTTAATTTTTTTGACTCTTGTGTACCGAAGGGTACGAAATTGCACGCATGGTACAAATAACAAATACCTTAAATGAATTAAAAAGCCGTGAAGTTCGGAATTTCACCCAGAATTTTGTTTATTTCTAACGATTTTGATGTAATTGTTTCTTTGCATTACATACTTTTCTATGTTATAAATTACGGTGCTCTCGGTCTCGTAAAACTTGAAATTTTTTGAATCTAGGCACTGCATCTCAAGAAGTTCCATCTACGATTCTTGAATTCAATATTTAAATTGATTTCTTTTTATGTCGACAGGTCTCATTTTACATTTATGAATCGAATGTACATGTACTATTGAACTAAAATATTTTCACATATCTAAAACTTCCGGTTATTACGGAATCAGCTGTCGATTTTTTTAAAGAAAACATCCTATTGCATTTTTAAATTTCTAGTTCAATTTTAGGATTTATTTGATAAGACGACTATGTTGCTATTTTGAAAATTCTTTTTAAAACTGAGCTTTGTACGGCATGTGGATGCTATCACGAAATCAGCTATGAGTTCGCTGCGCTTCATCATCCGCAACTGCAAGACTATCAATAATAATCAATGCTTTAAAAGTCTTTACTTTGCTTTTGAAGTGCTTCAAAGGAAATTCTTGTGTTTTAGACAAGGCCACATGTATCTACCAAAAACATTGATCATTCGTTCTTTACAATTCAGAAAAATAAATTTCAGTATTGTGTATTTGTATAAGATCATTCTTGATAACATCAACTGTCCTGCTCTACTTCAGATTCTTCACAATTGAGAGTTGAATTGTGGAAATGAAAAGTCAAGAAACTGAAGTAGAGTAGCACAGCCAGTTGGATACGTTTTATTTGCCTTTCGCTAGAACCAACATTTTACTAAAATCACCCGTGTACACAATGAGTTTCAAATATAACAAAATTTGGGCACAAGTAGAGATCAATTCAGTAACAGGTAGCACTCCGTAACCTCAATTCTTTTGTAAAGGTTATACTATTAATCTTTAAGTTTAGCATTTATTTTGTTTTTTTTTTCTTTTTTTTTAATATATAATATATTTTTTGAATATATTATGTATATAACTTGCATTACATTATGCAGTTTTTGTTGTCCTGTAATTGGAATTAATATTACTGTTGGGCAAATATATTGTGATGCGTTTGGTGATTACTTCTGTTTTTGTGGACACCATGAGGTACCTTGATCTCTCGGTGTCCGCATGTTCTCAATATCGCTTTATTGTATTCGGCATAATAAATAAATAATTTATTATATAATAGTTGATAACTAAAAACTAAATGACATGAATACTGGATTGTGTCCCGCGAGTTGCAACTAACTTGGCTATTTGCAAAAAACTGGATGAAATTTTAAAAAACTATAAGTTACTTTCTTATTGGAGGCTGCTCTTTTTTTTGGAAGAAAATTGTGTTAGAATACACATTTTATAAGAGCAGTTTAATAAGAAAGAAGAAAGCTCTTTTTTCCATTTGAAAGTTTAAACGTAATTATCGAACACGCTGTATCATTTTTGAGTTTTTGAGAAACTTAGTCGGTTTTTTTTATCCTTTCCGATGCGGTCAACAACTCTGAAAAATTCTCTCTCGCTCACTAAATACACTCGTCCATATCAAAAATTTTCAAAAAATTCAAATATTTCAAATACGGTTAGAAATAGCAACATAGTTGCTTCATCAAGCGTACCTTAAAATTGAATTAGGAATTCCTTGACCTAATAATATATAGGGTGTTCCATTTAACTCTACAATGTTAGGTTTAATAGCCCCATACACGTATTAAATTGTAAATAGCATTTACTGAGGTATTTACTGTAGCGTTAAAATAATAAAGTTGACAACTACTTCCTGTATAACCGGAAGTGTCAGTTTATCGAAAATATTTTAGTTCAGTAGTACATGCGGTTTTTGTATATTGATGCAGTTCCTCATGAGATGTCTGTATACTAAAATGAACATTTGTATAATTTCATATTTCACTTATTAGAACGAACGGGAATGTCCATATATGGAAATGTTTGTGAAATCGGCGCGGCGAATTTTGCAATGATTTCGATAGTCATTTTGTAGAACCGAATAATTGAATTCCGATCCTATATCAGGTGTTAAATAAACATTGGTATTTCGCGAACATTTCAAATTATTCTAATTGTTTGAAAAATTACGCTAGACATGTATCTAAGCACGCTGTAATATACGGGATGTTCCATTAGAAAAACAACCTTGCCTTGTGTGCAACGACAACAATGCTCTGTACACTTCAATATGAATGTACGTTACGGAGAACTTGTCTCCGAACAATTTTTTTGTTATTGACATACCTTGAACCTTAACTCTTCAATCGGTGGCTTTGCGTATGGAATTCTCAAGTATGCATTGATTGGTGAGGCGAACCTGCCCTGTATTACAATTCCAGTTACAATTCCCAGTTCATCAACCGGAATCGGAGGGGCCATGTCGAAAGAGGGAACAGGTGTGGTTGTTATGTCTACTTGTGAGGTAACATTGTCAGGATCAGGTGTATAGATAGTTGTAATGTTTATATCCGGCGTTACATTTTCCGACGGAGGATATGCTGTTGTAATGTTTACATCTGTGGTCACGTTTTCTGGTGGAGGGTATTCTGTGGTAACATTGCCAGGCTCAGGTGTATAGATAGTTGTAATGTTTACATCTGTGGTCAC
>LR736861.1:6258869-6293068 GCA_902654985.2 Oryctes borbonicus | reverse complement strand
TTTAAGAATTTCTACTTTGTGGTTTCTTATTTCGATTTTCTGACTTTTCTTGTTGGTTTGGAACAATAACGTTTGCAAATTTTATTTTCATCTGCCAAAAAATTTTGCTCTTTATTTTTTAAGTTTCTACTTTAAACAGCATATTTCTGAAAAGTACTACTCAGAGCCGTTTCAGCACAGCAAGTATCTAAATAGAACACAGAACACGTGTATTTTTACAGTACTGGAACAGCTCCTTCGTGTCGATTGAAAGCACTTCTTGAATTGATATCTATAGACACTTGTATATTTTGTAATGAGAGTAACGATAACTAAAAACAAAAGAATTAAGCAGATACCAAGCAATACTGCAAGTGTGCAATAGAGTAATAGGAATAAATTGAGCATGTTTCGTACTTCATAGGAACAACGTTACTTCCCTAGATGTGATTGCTCTTCAAATTTAAACTATATTTAATAAGCACGGCACACATTCGTAGTTAACGGCTGGTTAAAGGTTTACGATACAACGACAGGTATATCTAATTTACATATTTTCTAAGTCGTTTATTACTAGAAGTATTGCTGTAATAGGGAAAGAACATGTATTGACAATTGTTTTTTTTTCAAAATTTAACATTTGAAACTTTTACGCTACTTATCTAAAAATCTAAATTTAAAATAAAAAGAAACATTAAAAGTAAATATTTTATTATTAATAAAGTAAATAAATAGCAATAATAATATCCTGCGCATTTTTTTACCTTCCATGCATTGACGCGTTTTTTTTTTTATAATTGAACGTATAGGCATGGCCGCAGCTACTGAGATTATTGCAGGAAATAAAACACAAATAACATCAAGACCTACAGGGCATTCTGGTCAGCTTCGATGGAGAATCTCTGTTCACAAAACTTCTCATTTCTGACACCCTTAAAATTATCAACAATATTTTATCAACCCACGACAAGCCCACCGACATAGCTAGACATAGCCTAACCTTCACATATATCAAATTCCGTGGTAAGTTTTATGAACAAATTTCTGGAGCTGCCATGGGTTGCCCTTTATCCCCGGTCGTCGCTAACATTTTCATGGAAGCGTTCGAACAACAAGCCCTATCATCCTATCACCAAAAACCGAAATGTTGGTTTAGGTACGTGGACGGCACCTTCGTCATCTCTCCACGTAGATCAGAATACCTACTCGAGTCCCTAACCTTTCTAAACTCGCAACATCCAGACATACGTTTCACCATGGAGGTTGAATCAGATCGACAACTCCCATTTGTAGATGTCCTCGTATCTCGCTACCCCAACGGCAAACTAGGTCATAAAGTTTATTAGAAGTCGACCCACATGGATCGCTATCTGAACGCCTTTTCTCACCATCATCCGCCACAAAAACAAACGGCTATAAACATATTAGTTAAACCTTTTAAGAACCCTAAAAACCGCGTCTTTTCCATTTCTCAGCCCGACGCTCTCGTCCAAGAAATGAAACATGTGACCCTCATCGAAAACAATTTCAGCAAGCGAGATATCCGAAAAACGGTACACCGTCATCGTTTTCCCAAACAGCATATTGTTTCTAGTCGAGATCCCGCAGTTAGCACCGCTTTTCTACCCCATATTCAAGCCGCCTCGCACGCCCCGCCCACCTAACCGGGCCCTGAGCAACCACGGTCATTCTTCGTACAGCAGCAACATAACATGTAACAGCCTAGAAGAAGCTCCTTACAGTTGAGAGCGAAACGTCGGGATTTTCATGCAATTACGACGAGCTTTCAACCCGGAAACCTAACTTCTTTAAAAGAAAACATCGACCGCGAAGTCTACAACAACATACATAGATACATCAAATTTAACAGTTAATTTTTGCTCTTGTCTAATTAACAGGCGACAAAAAAGCGGTAATTGATTGTAATAATCTCAGTAGCTGCTTGCCATGCCAAACGCCTATTTGTTTAACTACAAAAAAAAGGTGTCAATGCATGGAAGGTATATGTTCCGTGGTAAACAAAATGCGCGGTATATATATTTGCCCAACAGAGATACAAAGTCCAATTAAAGGAGAATATCCGAATCCAATTTAATTCAATCGTCTCTTGTCGCACCTCATAAATGCAGTAATTTTCAAAAATGCGGGACAGAACCATTTAAAATTTTCTCATCCAGACTTCAGAACCTCCTGAAAGCTGGACATGTATTAGAGATGCTACTAAAGAAGGATCGGAATGCTACTCAACCCACATCATCCTCAATACTATTGTCGGATACGAAGACTGTTTATTACTCAACGTTTACACCTCCGAGGTATAAATCGAACCTCGATTCTTAGAAAACAAAGCAAAACATTCTATTTCTTTTAGCTACCAAGGCATGGTAGTGAATTTTTGAAGCCGGTAATGTTTTAGATCCACGTAGGTGGTTTTACATCTGTATCTGGAAATAGCGACATCTACGGTCCTCATTATTTAATAGAAGAGGATGTACTTGGGAGGAGTACTTGGTTTCTTAACTTTGGGAAATCCCAAACTGAGAGTGCCTGGGAGTGCTGGTTCGAAAGATCAAGTCATGGCTTTAAAATGAGTTTAGAAAAATATTTGTACATTTGGTGGAGATCCCAATAATGTAACAATATTTGGAGTAGGTGCTGGAGGAGTTTCTGTGCACCTCTTAATGCTGTCTCCAATGGCAAAAGGTACTTGTGCAATATTGTCGCTAAAATACTCAAGTTTTTTTATATTTTACCTCTGTAGGATTATTCCATAAAGCAATTGCTCAAAGCGGCTGCTGTTTCAATCCATGGGTTTGGGGGAAGCTAAACGGTAAAGTCGTATGCAATAGCCTAAAGTATTCAACAAATGATGAGTCTAAAATGTTAGAATTTTTACAAGATATTCCCGTTGCTAAATTGGATTCTGCTCGTTTAAATGAAAAATATGTACGCGCAACGGACAGACTTTTAAAATTTTATTCATTATCTCATATTTAAGATAACGAGAGTTGATTTCCAAAGATTTCTCGGACCAGTTATTGAAAGGGTATCACCATACGAGTCAGCATTTCTTGCAGAGGACCCAGTAGACTTGGTATTACAAGGCAGATATCATAAAGTACCGCTTGTCATAGGTTACACGTCACGAGAAGGGATGATAATTGAAACATGTGTACCAAAACAGCATCAATTAATAACAAATTTCGAAGAAGCTATACCTTTCTATTTGCGCATACCTAAGGGAAGCCAATTGTCGTTAAAAATTGCCGAAGAAATCACGTAGTTTTATTATGGTGATAAGAAACCTTCATTCGATAATATAGATGCTTTGTATGGGGTAAGAAATTATTATATTGTGGCCAGCCTTTTTTTTTTATAATTGACTGTTACAGCTTCAAACGGATAGTTTGTTCTATAGGGACATTTATATAACAGCGAAACATCACGCCGCCACATCACCAGAACCAGTTTACTTTTACAAATTCTGCTTTGACGGACAGTTGAATGTATTAAAGAAGTTAGCTGGAACTTTTGGGATTTGGAGTAGGTGCTGGAGGAGTTTCTGTGCACCTCTTAATGCTGTCTCCAATGGCAAAAGGCACTTGCATAACATTGTCGCAAATATACTCACGCTTTCTCATATTTTACCTTTGTAGGATTATTCCATTACATTTTTTGGGGCATCCGGCATAGAAGGAAGTAAGAAGCAACAGACACACATATATTGTATTGTATTTCATATAATTAAGTATCTTTTAGTAAATATATTAGAAGCCGCACTTCCCAAAAATCTCAAATTATGTGAGAGATAGTTATAGGAAATGTTGATGAAAGTTGACATAGAGTTGTTTCATTTAAAAAAGCAAACTTGTATCGTGCGCCGCGGGTACTGACCACTCCGTACATCTGAGTATAATTCTATATCCTTCCCAAATATTTTTTACACAGAGTATATTAAGTTGCCTAACGTCTAGTAAATACTAGCAAATTATTGTAAAGAAAAAGTGTAAACAGTAACAAATTATTTAAGTTCCCTTTGCCATTGTGGGGAAACATGGTCGAGCAAGTGACGTAGAATAAGTTCGTAGCGATATCGTTTACATTACTTGCAGTTATATATATACATTACAAATCCTATAAAGATGATATATAAACGGTTAGTCGTTTCGTGCATTCGTGTGATTATTCCACATCTGACTAATCGATGGCTGATCCGATCGTTGAGATAGGGAACGGCAAGTTGCGCGGTAGGGTGGACTACGACTACAGAGGCGTTACATTTTACAGCTTCCAAGGGATTCCATATGCGAAACCGCCTTTGGGTAAATTAAGATTCAAGGTAACATAGGATGACTAGGCACAATAATATGTATATGTATCTAATGCGTATGATTTGAATGTTGTAATCAATTTCTTAATGTTCTTAATCGAATTTAGCGGTCACGTGTTCAATAGAGTAACAGCAATAAATTATATAATTAAGAAAGTGTAATAAAAGAACTAATGACTAATGAAATATCTTATTTAATTTAGCTACCGGTTTCGTACGTTTATTTTTACACGTACAAGCTAAAACTATAATAGAAGTAAAACCAAGTTTTTTTATTATTATTATAAATTAGATAACACGTTAAAAATTATTTCGTGAATTTTTAACGTGTTTCTTGTCCCTCTTTGCATTGTTTTTTTTTTAATTTTTAATCTATTACATGTTATATTTCCTAATTTTAATATCTTATAAAATGATTATGCTATCCTTTATCTAATTTTATTATAATAATAAGTACAAAAAACCTTAATTATTATTTTTCATCCTGTACATCTTCGTGCCAAATTGCTTTTACAGATGAGTTATCTGCGCTGACTTGCAAGATTGTGTCTGTGCGAATGGAGATTTCTCAGAACGGTTTCTTTTTTGTGATAAGTCCGATTGAAAACCTAGTTTATTATTATATAACTACATTGATACTTACAGGGTGTGTCACAAGTAGAGTGGCCCACTTTTGTCTGCACGCCAGAACGGTACTAAGTTTCATATATGCATACATATGTTACTCATTAGTGTTTAAAGCAGGTATATATCGGGAATTAGTAATGTTAATTTATTTATTTAATTATAAATATTATATATAACCCACTTATCTTATCTACGTAGCACAAATAGAATAAGGTTGCTGAAAAGTTTGCAGCATTAGGTATGTTTCCAGATTTGTCTCACTGAACTGCGTTCATCATCAACGGATGGAAGACATGCGTTATTAAAATAATCTTTATAAATAGATAATGGATTCGATGCACCATCACTAATTTGTATTAATCTGGTAAAATCAGAATCGTTTATAACTTTCTCGAATTTTTCCACAACATACTCTTTATATCGCGTGTAGCACATAGCAATGCGTGTACACTACCGTTCAGAGAAGTTCGGTTGGTTATTAAAAAACATGAAAAGGTTACAGAAACAAACGAAACTAAAAAAAAAATGCAATTTTATTGTATGTACAGGTAAAAAAGACAAAAATAAGTAAATAAAAAGTTATTCTGGCCTAATATAACATACTGAACATTATATTCTTTTTTCATCGAAAAAACCTCCTTTGCTGTTAATCACCGCTCGAACTATTCTAGGCATTCTTTCGATAAGTTTTGTTAAAACGGATTGTGGAATATTAATCCATTCATTGCAGAATATTCCGTAAATGTTCTCGTGAAGTTGGGCATATTTTTCGGATCCTCCTGTCCAGTTCATCCCACAACAACTCTGTAGGGTTCAAATCTGGACTTTGTGGGGGCCATGTCATTACTTTCAGGGTGTGCTGTTCTTCTTGCTTCTTTAGATAGTTCTTACACACTAAAGCAGTGCGTTTTGGGTCGTTGTCATGCATGAATGTAAAGTAACGGCCTATTATACGCAATCCTGATGGCACTGCATGATTCTGGAGTATTGCAAAATAATTTTCCTTCCTCGTTACACCCTGCACTCTGCATAAATCTCCCGTCCCAGCAAAGGAGAAACACCCCCACACTAACGCAGAACTAAGCCCTTGCTTCACTGTAGGCGCAATGAAGTTCGGGATCACTTTTCGGTTTTAGATCTTCGGACATAAACTCGTCGATTTTGCCCAAAAACCTCAAACTTTGACTCGTCACTCCAAAGCACGTGTTTCCAATCATCTAACGACCAATCTAGATGAGAACGGGCCTACTGTAGCCGTTTTTCTCTGTTGCCCCGACGTAATAAGGGTTTTCGAATGGCAATGGGTCCATGAAGGTCCGCTTGTTGAAGTCGACATTTTACCGTACTCGCCGAAACTTGTTCTTCACGTCGGCGATTGTCTTCGGTTGCTATTTGTGGCGCTGTTAATTTTCCATTGCGTTTGCTTAATAATACAATTCTCAAATTTTCCAGTTGTCCGATATCGCTTTATGATGTCATTTACTGTTGAACTTCTCATATTTATTTTTTCAGCAATTTATCGCCCCGAATATCCTTCTTCAAACAGCGTAATAATGCGTGAACGTTTTTCTACACTGGTAGGCTTGCCACGTGCCATTTTGAAGTAAATTTTCTTAAAACTTTCGCGCAAACACGACAGATGCACACCAACACACGTTTAACAGTAAAACGAAGCAAATTTATATCTTTACGCCTGTGATAAATAAACAAGAGTGATGCTGCGGTATATTTCCTAAATGTATTGTTCGTTAATAATCCCCAAACGACCCGTTTCAAAAGATCGGTACTTCTGAGAAATTTTTGGAATGATAATAAAAGGGACTTTATTGTGGTTGTCGCAATATTTCTACTTTACATAATAATTTATGGCTTTAATCCCTTAGAAAAGAGTGTATGCTTAATATTTTTCTAATTTTATGTATTAATAATTGTATACAGTGTGATATAATAGATTTTTATTGTATGACCGAATTTCACTGAACGGCAGTGTACATCGTTCACAATTTGAAATGACAACGCAGTATTCTTAAATTTTTCTATCGCGTCAAATAAACCGGCACAATTGTCGTAAATAGTTATTAAATGTATTTCAACGGAAGTGTCTTGAAAT
Source organism: Oryctes borbonicus (assembly GCA_902654985.2). Taxonomy (NCBI): domain Eukaryota; kingdom Metazoa; phylum Arthropoda; class Insecta; order Coleoptera; family Scarabaeidae; genus Oryctes; species Oryctes borbonicus. Next base: position 6,286,022 of record LR736861.1, on the reverse strand, counting down.
CTTATTTGGCTTTCTTTAATAGTTACAGCTTCGTCGGGATTGAATTGTAAAACCACTGATTTTATTTGTTCGAATAATTTTGAATAATAAAAATCGGCTCTGGTGGTTTGGGAATACCGAAGCACCGTCTGTGAAGTTCTCGAATTCGTATCGGAGATTTCAAAAACACTTTTTTAGTATTTGAAATGAATGCATCCACCTCTGGATAACATTTTCGAATCGTTTGTGCCATAAGATGTGAAGCATGAACTTTATACGTCACATGTAAAAGTTGTTCACACTCTTGTTTCAGAGGACGAGCCACGCAACACATTGTTGCCGTGCCATCGTTCATAAACATCAATAGTTGATTAGGTGACCCAGCACTACCCTTGTAATCGCTTTACCAGTAATCTTTTGTTTGTTAATAAGATTGGAAAATTCGGTTGAAGGGGTTCCAGTACACGCACCATAGCATGTACAATGGATCTTCTTTTTCGATCTGCCTTTTCGTCCACGTTTAACCACAGCCGTTTATCTTTAACTGCAGCTTTGATCTTCTACGTAACGTTGTCCGAGATGGTAGTTCCCAGTTGGAATTGTATGTATTCCGGAAGTCGTGAAACGGTTTTTTATGCAGTAGGCGAAGTTGCGACCCACACTCGAGAAACATGGACAGTAAATCCAACATCAATTGCTCTCTCGACGGCATACCACTTTTTTGATCTGTGTGCTGTATTAATTTAGCACCATCGTAATATCAATGTGGAAATTCACCGATATACTTTTTTACATTTTAAAGCGATTGTCGCGTTTTGCACTTCTGTACGCCCGACATACTATGAATTAAATAAACGACGTTCGATTAACTCGCTTGGAGACCCAAGATGAACTAATACAAAACGCTTTCTGCGTTGCGATGTTGCGCTCTGGATACGATCCTGATGTGCAGACACGCTGGCCCACTCTAGTCATAAGTTCGTAGCTATCCTAAGTTCTATTGATGAAACATCCAATATATTGCATGTTTGGAAATGGCGTTAGAATCTGAGACAAGACGTAATAAAATTGAAGAAATAATTAGGGTGTTCTTAAGATTATCCATCGTTAAGAGGGCGTTAAACAGATATGATTTTCAGTACTTATATCAGGCATAAAAGGACCTAATAATGATAAGTTTTTGCGGTTTCAAAATGATAATGTAATCCCTGTAATATTCCGTTAAGTAGGTACTACAACATATTTTTGTTAAAAAGGTTTTTTAATTTACCAACCGTATATTATTTCACTTTTGTTTGATCAAAAGTCACTATTTTCCCGCTATAGCGATTCTTGAAACCGAACTAATCAATATTTATTTTGTCAGTACGCCATGAGATAAGCAAGTACAGTCCATTTCGTTACAGAAAAGTAGATTTACGTTATGCACCGTGGGCAAATTTGGGTTTCGGCGTTTCTGTGGCTAACCACCAACACGTGCAGCCACTTGATCGCCATTGTAATAAATTGTATTTGGTGTCGAGGCTAGAGCGGTTTCATTCGCTTTTGAATGGTCATGTTTCAAGGGCGTAATGTACTTTTCTCTAACGAAATGCACCTTAAAAGCGGTTTCATACGTTCACGAATTCTTTCGTATTAAATATTCTATTCTCTATTTATTACAAGTTTTTTTTTAGTACTTTAAACTTGACTTAATAAAAAAATGAGTGAAGGTTTGTCAGTAGTTAAAACAAGCCGTAAGTATTGATATGTACTATGTTAAAAAGTGAACGCGAACGTCAAAATTAAACGTTCACGTTTCTGCTCGTGCTGTTGTGGTAGGATATAAGGAAAAAAAGTTAGTTGTCTTTTTTGATGTTTACGTTTACACGTTTCACGTAGTCGTTTGCGTTCAGATTCGCGATAATTGTGAAACTGCCTGCAGTCATAAATAATTTGAGTTTCAAAGATCACTATAAATACCACCGCATGTTACTGGTTTCCCCAAGAGTTGACAAAACACGAGTCTGTCTGGTCGCTCCAGAAAAGTAGTAATTTCTCCTAGAGGTCATTTACGATAGCATCATTACTTAACACGCTATGAAACGAAAAAAAGAAAACGCCAAGTGTATACGGTACACTTAATCGTAATGAATATTAGATTTCATTTTCAGCATGTCTTATACCACTGCACCAAACTTCCGAAATAATTTGGTTATTGTGCTTCTTTCTTCAGTTGTAAGCTTTCTTCCTTCGATCTGCTATATTTGCCAATATGATTAGCGCAGTATGGTTTCGTTGTACCCCATATCAGTTCAGTCGGATTAAATATCAGCTAGTTTGTCAGTCTTATATACTGGTTGCAGTTTGTGCTGTTGTAATCAATATTATTGGTGGTAAGCCAATGCTGAATTTCAAGTTTTCTTGATGAAACTGCTTGGTACTTTATTCTGGATGTTACTATGGTAACTAGCGGTATCCATTATAATGATTTTTTCCAAATTTTTAAGAAGCTGTATCTTGAACCACTTTCAATTTTTACGATCAATTTATCACCATGATAATGTAAGTTTTGGCTATTGTTGAGTGTAGGCTTTCACGACCGTAATCCATAGTAGAAATGTCTTTCGGGTGATGTCGCGTAGTTAATATTTTTACTTGACGTTTCGCTGACTATGCTGTCAGCTTCTTCAGAAGATTTCTAAAGACTGTTGTTGTTTTTTGCTCCTCGTTATATATCCTATTTCTGTTCCGCTTTGCTGATCCATAACCGTTTCGTTCCGCCGAATCGCGTCGTTCGTTGTATGACAACTCCGTAGTGCTAACTTCCACGTGTTGCTGATCTTGTATCCGTCTTCGCGATGGATGTTGGTGTTCTTCATTATTTCTATGGATTCGCGTATTATCCTCGGATAGTAGTGGCTGGTCCTGGCTAATACCTTAACGTCGCTGTAGCTTATGCGGTGGTCTCCTTGTTGGTGCAGGTGTTCTGCTACTGCAGATTTTTCAATATGCCTAAGGCGTGCGTCTCTCTGGTGCTCTTTCACACTGCACTGAATACTCCGTCCCGTTTGACCGATGTAGCTTTTTCCACATTGGCATTTCAGTTCGTATATGCCTTTTGCTCGTAGTTTCGGTAACACGTCCTTGTTAGGACGAGGGAGTAGCTGGTCGATTTTGGTCGCCGTGTTGAAACGTGTGGCGATGTTTTTTCTCCCCTAGGGTCTTTTTTAGCCTGTCGGTGACTCCGGCTATGTATGGAAGGTACGCGTATCCTGCTGGTTGTTGTTGGTCTTCGTCTTTTCTCTGCTCTCGTGGCTTCCTTATATCTTTTGTATTGTAGCCGTTCTTCTGCAGGGCGTTTTTGACGTGTTGTATCAATCAAGTAAAATATTAACTACACGACATCACCCGAAAGACATTTATACTATTTTGGCTATTGAAAATGAATGAAAATAATAGTTCTGTTCCTGGTATAAGTCTGTCACAATTTCTAACATCTAAAACTATTTGAAATATTTGCTATTACATGGCTCGAAGTTGCTAGTAATGACGTACCTCGTCTGTTATCGTAAATGACCTATACCTTGCACATCACTACCGGGGAAATAAAAATACTTTAAGTAGTTACGAACTTCGTAACGATATCGAGTAGCTTTCAATATAATTTTCAATCGTGTCCTTCATTGAATTTCATAAGAAAAGAAAGCGATTTTGAAAAAGCATCCAATCATAAACACACAATTTTCCGTCGAGTCTTTCACTCTGTACGGAGATATCGTGCAAATATTTACTTTGTTTTTCTAAAACTATCGACCAAATTTATATTTAACCAAAAAATAATGCTAAAATAGCTTAGCTTCCTCATGGTATTGATGGAATAATTAACGGCAAACACAATAAAAGGAGAGAGAAAAAAATACACTATCACACGGACATATTTCTGCCTACCCGGCGTCATCAGCGTGGTTTCGAGAGTATTTTTCATATCTCTACCTTCTATCGCTGTTGCCTCACAGTTAATACCACAACTTTCAAAACGACAAACTCGACATTTCTTGGCGCCCTCTAGTGCCAAAGAAACGCATGCCTGCCGTTAAGGAAGCAGCGACAGCGCTGTGAGGCAACAGCGATAGAAGGTAGAGATATGAAAAATACTCTCGAAACCACGCTGATGACGTCGGGTAGGCAGAAACAAGTCCATGTGATAGTGTATTTTTTTCTCTCTCCTTTTATTACGTTTGCCGTGAATTATTCCATCAATACCATGAGGAAGCTAGGCTACCTTAGCATTATTTTTTGGTTATTGTTTCTAGGCATTTTCTGATGTGTTCTGTTTAAATGTATATTTGGTTATCAATTGTCACCTAGTAGAGGAAATAACAATTAAAAACGTTTGCTATTTATTTCTTGAACTTTCCAATTTTGGAAATCCTTCTTCTTTGGCGTCCCATAAGTGTCACACTCAAAGAGTAAAATATGCATTTGCAATTGTTAGTTCATTTTGATAGATCAATCTAACATAAGAAACTACTTCTCCATTATTCACTGATTCACATCAGAAATCTTGGTTCATTAGATAGGCACTAGTAGTAACTTTCTAAAATGTGAGATACAACTATTTAAAAATTTCATCATCTAGGCTCCAGAACCTCCTGAAAACTGGATCGGTATTAGAGATGCTACTAAAGAAGGATCGGAATGCTACTCCACGCACATCATGCTCAATACTATTGTCGGATCCGAAGATTGTTTATTTCTCAACGTTTACACCCCGGAGGTATAAATCGAACATTGTTTCTTAGAAAACAAAGCAAAACATTCTACTTATTTTAGCTACCAAGGCATGGTAATGAATCTCTCAAGCCCGTAATGTTTTGGATCCATGGAGGCGGTTTTACGTCTGGATCTGGAAATGGCGACATCTACGGTCCTCATTATTTAATAGCTGAGGGTGTAGTGGTAGTTACTATAAACTACAGACTAGGAGTACTTGGTTTCTTAAGCTTAGACGATCCCAAACTGAGAGTGCCTGGAAATGCTGGTTTGAAAGATCAAGTTATGGCTTTAAAATGGGTTCAGAAAAATATTCGCGCATTTGGTGGGGATCCGAATAACGTAACTATATTTGGAGAAAGTGCTGGAGGAACTTCGGTACACTTCTTAATGCTGTCCCCAATGGCAAAAGGTACTTGCACAATATTGTCACTAAAATATTCAAGCGTTTGCATTTTTTACGTTTACAGGATTATTCCATAAAGCAATTGCTCAAAGCGGCTGCTGTTTCAATCCATGGGCTTGGGGGAAGATAAACGGTAAAGTCGTATGCAATAGACTGAAGTATTCAACAAATGATGAGTCTAAGATGTTAGAATTTTTACAAGATGTATCCGTAGCTAAATTGTATTCTACTCATTTAATTCCAAGAAATGTACGCATAGTGAACAGCTTCCTTTAATACTATTCATAATCATGTTTTAAGGTGATGAGAGTTGATTTCCAAAGACTCCTAGGACCCGTTATTGAAAAGATATCACCCTACGAGCCAGCGTTTCTTGCTGATGATCCAATAGACATAATATTACAAGGTAGATATCATAAAGTACCGCTTCTCATGGGTTACACGTCACGAGAAGGAATGTTAATTGAAATCAGCGTACCGAAGCAGCATCAATTAATAACAAATTTCGAAGAAGCTATACCTTTCTATTTGCGGATACCAAAGGGAAGCCAATTGTCGTTAAAAATTGCCGAAAAAATCAAGCAGTTTTATTATGGCGACAACAAACCCTCATTCGAAAATATAGACGCTTTATATAAGGTAAGAAATTATTCTGTAGCGGATTGTTTCTTGTCAGTGTCTTTTGCAGCTTCAAACGGATAATTTCTTCTATAGAGGTATTTATATAGCAGCGAAGCATCATGCCGCCACATCACCAGAGCCGGTTTACTTTTATAAATTCTGCGTTGATGGACCGTTGAATATGTTAAAGAGGTTTGCCGGAATAGATTCTCCAGGTAATGAAATATTGTTTGGAAAACTAAATTGTCGAAATCAATCTTACCAATACAAGCTTACGAAGTTATTGTTAATATTTATTAAAATTTTGTTCGTAAGCAATGTTGCTGATAATTTTTTTCCTTATTCTCTCTAAAAAACTTTTGTAATCCTAACATTGTAATCGTATTGATTATAACATTAAAGTTTTTAGAGAATTTTCACTTCTGGCAGACTAATCTACCGTTGTATGGAGTAAGTGCACTATTCAAATACAACATTAAAAATTCAATAATTACAGTAGTATATGTACGTTTTCGCAGCTTATCAATAGGTATTAATAACAGATATTCCATTTCTGTACAGAGCTTTTACATACCTTACCAGTGTACAAATTGCTTCTCGCTGTTTTTTTTTTAATATCGTATAAAGCGTGGAGTTATTCTTCAGTCCTAGACCCTGTTTGTGCTTGAGTATTGCATTTTTTCGTGATAAAAAAGCAAGACGCTTTCTTTTTTTAGTTGAAATTGCATCTGTTTATTTTCCATAATCTCTAAATATAAATTTTTTTCAAAATCCAAAACATCTTGTGAACGTTTGATTTTCTTTTCTTCCATTCTTCAAGAGGCAAAGAATGTTGCTTTAAACACATTGAAGCTCACATTTTGGCGGAAACGACGGCTTAGATTTGACATGAACAAGCGCGAAACACTCCACATGTGTTTCAGCGCTATCATGTGTTGCGTTATGTTTATCTAATCGATACTTATAGAATGGATAATTCGTCGAATTGTCGTTTCAGACACGTGAATCTGAACTCATGGAATCCAAAAAATTCTTTCTAGAAACCGGGCACTATTAATCCTTAAATAATACTATTAAAACCCGTTTGCACTGCACGTATGTACATAAGTCGCCACAAAAATAACCACCCTAGTCGCCCGAACAAAATTGTAAAAACGTAAAAGTAAAAAGTGTTAATTTCATCACGGCGGCCCGTACTTATAAGTAAGCATTGCCGGTAATGCCCGGATAAAGTCGTAGAAATATCATTTCATTTACAGCTTACCAGTACTGCCCATTTCATTTGGACGTTTGCCTTATTGGTCGGCCATTATCAATAGTATCTGATGTAATAGGACATATACGATAATGACCGGTCAATATCCATAAAGACTATCGTCTCTGTCCGTAACAGCAGATGCAGGTCTGGTGGGGATTTTTTAAAATAGGCCGATTGAGCTCGTTCTATTATAACTTATTCTTTCCATACTTTTGTTTTGAGAAGTCCACCTTCTCAAAAGTAAGTAAAGGATGTCTCATTTGAAACTATAGAATTTGAGTTGTACGTCATTTGTTTTTCTGCAAAATAGAGGTCGCCCATATCTAGTAAATGCCATCTGCAAACCGTACGACGTCGACATGGCGCGTTGAGCAACGAATACTTTGTTTTATGAAAATGGGCGATCATTTACGATTGCGTTTAGGAAAATTCGAGGAAGATTACATCGATACGAAACGCTTACAGAGCTAACAGTCCGTACCTTAATCAAGCAATTTGAAGAGACGGGTTCTGTTATCGATAAGGCAACATGAATACGTTCGTCATTTTGCTGGGTCAAACGCAGTGTAGTGAGAGAAAGTGTACTTGAACATCCAAACATATCAATTCGATGTCGTTCACAACAACTGAATCTTTCAAGAGCGACAACGCATCGGCTTTTAAAGAAAGATCTGCATCTGACAGCATACAAAATTCAGTTAACTCAACAATTAAAAGTTACAGACCATTTGCAACGTCGTACATCTGTGAATTGGGTGTTGGGTAAAAAACAAGATGATCCTGATTTTCGCAACAAACTTTTTTTAAGCGATCAAGCACATCTTTATCTTGACGGAAGTCAATAAACAAAATTGTCGAATTGGGGTGAAGAAAATCCATATGTTGTTGACGAGAGACGAAGATGCACTGTTTAGTGTGCATTTTGGGCCGGTGGTATAATCGGACAATATTTTTTCGGAGATGAAACGGGCAATGCTGTCACAGTAAATGGGGAACGCTATCGTAACATGTTAAGCAATTTCTTCTTACATCAAAGTGATGACTTGGATTTGAACAACATCATGTGGTCTCAGCAGGACGGTGCAATGTGCCATATAACACGTGAGACCATAGCTCTACTCCAAACCCAATTTCCATCCAATCGGATTATCTCTCAAAATTCTAACATTAATTGGCTTGCAAGATCATGTGACCTAACACCATTGGATTTTTTTCTCTGGAGTTATGTCAAGGGGAAAGTGTACGCCAATAAGCCAGCAACAATGACCTCAAAGAAAATATTCATCATGTTATTCGAGAAATAGAGCCAAGTTTATGTGGCATAGTTATGGAAAATTTTGCTAAATGAATGACGTCATACAAGATGAGTTGTGGCGGCCATATGAATGATATCTTGTTTCATTTGTAGCCGTAAAGTCCAGAATTTAATGATGAAAAATGAAAAACATTAATGTTAAAAATATTAAGTGTTTTAATCCAAAATCATAACCTATAGTTCCAAATGAGACACGCTTTATAAATACCTTTATTTATTTACATGTTTTTAAATTTAATAGTATATACCTTATGTAACTTCGTGATTAATTGCCGAAAATATATATAATTCATACGTTCACTTAAAAACTTTTTTTTTTGCTTTCCGGACAAAACGGACTTGATGGGCTGATAATCGGCTAAGTTGTCGGGACGGTCCGGGCTTTCCTGTAAATCTCAAATTACTTCTATTTTTTAAATTTGTTTAATCGAGCATAGGTTCTAATACTTTTTTTAAAATGATAGTATTTTATTTAACCTTAAAGTTAATCTTTCACTCAAAAAGATTTTTGTTGAAACCGTTTGTAAGTTTACAAATAACCTTGCTAATATTTCATCTTTTGAAATAATTTTGTGGGGTCATTTAAGCACCGATAAAATGTAATGATGAACAAAATTTTTGTTACGATTTATTTCTTGCCATATATTTTGAATGGTATGCCGTAACCTTTCAAATTTCGACGATAACTTTTCTCAATAAAGTTTTTTTAACGATTAGTCCGCAAAACTTTTCCAATGGACTTGAAACTATTCTGTAACTATATTGGCTCAGTGCACTGGATGGTTATCCTATTGATATGTAAAGTTATCATGGTACAGATGTGTAAAGAAAGCATATTTTCGAGAATATTAGTGTAATTCTGAGTATTAAATTTGCTCAATTCTCAGAACTAATCGCAGACATTCAGTGAAAAATTGCCAGAAGCTTTTAAATTATTAGTGTATTTTGCATTAAATTTGGCCTTTCTTCATCCGCAAAAATAATCTAGTTCTTGGTGCATACAATTTAAAGAAAATAATAATCTTGATTGTTTCTGTTCTACACTACATTTCACTTCCAATTGTTTAATTTTGTTACTGCTAACAGTTGACCGAGATAAAGGAAAATCGGATAATATTTTCGCACCCATTGCAGTTGAAAACGGTTTTTTTTCTTAAAATGTTTAATAAAGAAACAATGTGCAACAGTTGAGATTTTAGATCTGGGTACCAATTCAAGCTTTTCTCGCTAACTTTTCTTCATAGCAAAACCTGTATTTTTATCAAAATTACATTGACGGAACATTATTATTATCTACTTCAATAACTAAGTACTCCAGAACACTTGTAGATTTAGGATTAACGCTGAGAAGCAATTTGATAAAATTTTTAATCATCATACTTTTCAAAGGAATTTTACGAAAGCGATAGTTAGTTAGTGATAGCCCATATTATTCACTAGTTCAAGTTGAAATTAAATTAATTAAGACGGCTATCACTAATGAAATGCCCAGTGTTACATCTTGTATATAAACTCAATTAAAATGTCTTAATTAAAACAATGGTAGGAAATATAAATATCGAATTTCTCGAGATCATGTCTAAGGTTTTACAGAAGCTTGGCCTTCTCGCATGACTTATAACAATATACCTTGACTAGCTAGTTCAAAAATATTATATTATAATCCTATTCATGTCCAAATATATTATTTCTTCGATAATATTTAGTTAACAAGTACAGTACGGAACTTTCCTAGGTTTCTCACTTGCACGCTGCGAATTCGTAGTTCGCACAGTTCGTAGTTTGGTGCGAATAAGAGCGTGCGGCGGATGTCCTCCGATATTTGAGATGGACATTGCTGTACTTATTTATTGGGGTTATATGTAAATCGATTATTTTAATATTAAAGTAATTAATACATCAACATGTTAATAATTTTTCCTTCTGAAAACTTATTTACCTTACTTTTCTGTTTATGGCAAATAGATATCTTGTATATATTGCGAAGCGTATTGACCTCGTTAATAGAGGCCGTTGTTTTCAAATCGAATGGTTAATTTGCTCTTGAGTAATGTGCCAGTTCTGCAAATGAATTGTGAAACCAACGATTAAAGTAGATCATATTTTGACATTTTTATCGATTAGGAAAATTTGCAAATAATGGTCACGTATTAAAATTTTAGGTGCATGTCACGCCGATGAAGTAGGTTACTTATTCAAGATTTCGATGGTCGATAACTTCGATCCCAATAGTTACGAAGGCAAGAACGTTCTCAGGATGATTAGCTGGTGGACCAATTTTGCTAAATACGGGGATCCTAATCCTCGACAATTAGATAATATCATAGATGTGTATTGGGAACCAATCAGAAACAACAAAATGAATTACATGGAGATAGATTATCAACTGAAAATGGGGGAAGACCCCGATGGTGATAGGATGCGATTTTGGGATGGTATATTTAAGCAAAGTACTATTACATCTAAATTGTAAATAATGGTTAGGAAATTGTACATAACATTTGTGTTTTTTATTATAGGAAAGAGAGCTTAATAAAATTGTTGAATTCGTATTATTATTAATATAAACATTGTTTAGTTTTATTGTTTGAGTTAAAAGAAGAGTTAAAACGCGTAACAGTATGTTCTTATACTTTAGGCAGCGGTCTGTCTTCGCTGATATTGATCCTAAATGTTAGTAAGAGCAGAAACCTTTTGATTAACTGAATGTTGACGATTTTTTTAAATAATATATCCTGTAGGGGATGTCATACAGGATATGTCAAGTCATTTTGTTAGTATTTTATTATTGATGCGTAGTAGTAAGTATGAAAGTCGACATGAATTGAAGAGAGGCATCAAAAAATGTAATGACATGCGCCCTCTGTATTTGAATATCATTTTACGTTGTGCAGCACTTCGAATACTTTTACTTGAAAACCCTTTTATAAATTATTTAACCAAGGAATTATTTTCCACCCTCGCATTAGGTGAATATACTGTATATGAAAGTTATTACCATATATAGACAGAGAGTATTAAGTTGCCTAATGTCTAGTAAATAATAGCAACTACAACGCAAACGGTAAAACTAAAATGTAAACATTAGCACTAACGTTAGGAATCGTTAGCTCCTTCCATCGTTGGGCAAACATATACAGCTCCCGCAGTATAAGTTGGCGAGCGGTGGGAATGCGCCGTGAACCTGTATAGTTAGCGAAATTGTTTTTAATGCGTTTAATTATTTTTTTTGATTCAAAAACCGCAGAGTAGTCCTTATCAGATATAAAAGAATGTGTTTAGAATGCAACTGGTGTATCAATAAGAAGTATCGAGCGGATTGTTCACGAAGGCAATGCACTTCAAAGTACTCCCGGAGAAAATTTTGCAATCCGTGCTCTGTTACAAATTTGCCGGAATACAAAACAAAAGATCTGCGCAACATAATTTATAATTTCCACCGTACAGAAGAGTGTCGTGTTACTATAGGAGCTTTGCATAAGAAGGTGCGAAAAGAATTAGAATGGGAGGGATCAGAAACTTCGCTGGGAAAAATTGTGAAAGACATGGGATTCAGATTTAGGTGTACATAAAATAACAGAAAAATATTAATCGAACGAATGGATATTAGGTCGCGGAGAATAGATTATTTACAGAAAATAAAATTTTTTCGGGAAAACAAAAATCCCATAGTGTACATTGACGAAACATATATTCACAGTGGTCATACCAAAAGGGCAAAGATTAGTTATAGTACACGCAGGCGGTAGTATGGGTTTTCTTCAAGAGTGCTTATTAATATTTAAATCTGGCTCAAAAAGTGGTGACTACCACGACGACATGACGCAGAAAATTACGGAAAGTGGGTAAAGGAGAAATTAATTCCAAAACTGCCCGATAATTCTGTCGTTGTCATAGACAACGCTCCGTATCACAATGTTCAAACACAAACAAAGCACCTACATTTGTCAGTAAAAAAATAGAAATGGTTAAATGGTTAGCAGCTAAGGGGATCCCCTTCGACGCCAATATGTTCAAACCACAATTATATGATTTAATCAAGTCACATAAAGAGCGCTATATTACTCATAAATTTGATGAATATTTTCAACAGAAGGGGCATACTGTTTTAAGGTTGCCTCCATATCACCCCGCCCTCAATCCTATTGAGATGATATGGGCACAGATTAAGAATAAAGCAAGAAACGTAACATTCAAATTAGAGGATGTAAAGAAAATCACAGAAGAAGAGTTTTCAAAAATATCAATAGAGGACTGGCAGAAACGCTTTGAACATGTCATGAAAGAAAGAAGAAAAACATGTACAGAATGAGATCCTGGTTGACGAACGTTGTGAACAGCTTATTATTAATTTAGATAAAGATGGTGATGATGAACTATACTCCGATGACAGTGATTAGTTTTACTTTCTTTTAATTCATCGATTTTGTAACCCCATTTAATACTGTGTACATTTCTAGTTTTATTATCGATATTATGCTACAATGTTGCTTGCACTTTTCATTATTATTGTGTCTTACTGACTGACAATTTGTGTATTACGTATGTAACTTGTGATAATAAATATTATTATTATCATAAGTTTTTATATCCCATTACCTGTATTGGATTGGAACAACAAATGTTTCGAAACATAAACACATTGTAACTATTAGTAAATTAAAACGCAATTAAGTTTAAAAGGAAATTTTATGTAGTTCAAACATAAGTTAGTTTCTTAAATATAAATTTAATTAAGAACTTTTAGGTACGCCTTCGATACGGAAACGTTATATTTAAGAACGAATAAGACGTAAACTATCCGAACTCACTCCCACCGCTTGAAAACTTATACTGCGGGAGCTGTACATGTATATATGCAAATATATATTTGTAATAATTAGCAATAATTTGTAAGGTATATATACATTACAAATCCTACAAAGATGAAAAATAAATGGTTAGTCGTATTGCGCGTTTGTGCGAATATTCAGCAATGGCTGATTTGATCGTTGAGATAGGGCAGGGCAAGTTGCGCGGTAGAGTGGATTACGATTATAGAGGTGCTACATTTTGCAGCTTCCAAGGGATTCCCTATGCCAAGCCGCCTTTGGGCAAATTAAGATTTAAGGTAACGTAGGCCAACTAGACATAATAACGAGTTATTATGCTGCGTATGCAGAGTTAATAGGCGTCCGGATTTGTCCAAAATTTTAGCATGTCTAGCATGTCCAGAGACTAGACGTCTGGCACGAGATCAGGGGATGATGCGGCCGTTCGGGGAAATCTGTTCGGGTTGTCAAAGAGAAACTAAACTAAACTTAGCCTTTTGGGCTATGTTACTAGTTAGGTTACTTATTAAAGCAATTGCAATGGGGAGGTCAAAAAAAAAAGAAAGTTTCAAAAATTTACCTTTTTAAATAATGCATTTTACGGTATCCAATAACACAAGCAGGGCTAAACCCCCAAAAGTGGTAGATTATATCCAAAATTATTGACATCATTTCACCTATACGGAAACACACGGTATGTAAGATTTACTAAGGTTGTAGGGTATTTTGTTTTATATCCGGTTTTTAAATACAACCTCTTCATAATTAGTAATCCTTTCTTTGTTACCGTAACGAGAATGCTATTTTCCTGATAGTAGCGTTTGATATATCATATCGTTACTATTATGCTTTGAAAACTTATTTTTCATGCAAATGCTAAATCTTTCACATTTATCTTTTTTTTAGATTTTCTTTAATGCCTTTCCCATTTAATCTTAACTTCAATCTATATTAGTAGTTTAATACTTTATTATTCTGAATTGAATACTTTGTTAAAAAAAATATGTTTTATTTAAAGAACTCGAGGTTGCAGTGGACCTTGAAACGCTCTCATACAACTGTCGTCGTTGTTCTTGTGTCGAAACTTTCACTTGCAACCTAGTTCATAAGAGTAACTGCTTCTAAATTCTATATATAAACATTTTGAGTTATTGTATGGTTTGAAGCTATATTAATTAATAAAGTTGAAATAAATAAATAAAATTATGACACCCAGAAACTTGTTAAATACGTATCTTATTCCTCTAATAAAGGTTTATTTAAACAACACATAAGTATCGGCAACCTTCGCACCACACAAGTTTAATTAATTAATCTAGAACGACCGTTTCGGGGACACGAATGGTCCTCATCATCAATCGGTAACAGAACTTGTGTGGTACGGAGGTTGCCGATACTTATGTGTTGTTTACCATATTACGCCACAGTCATTGCTATCATTATTGAAGCTTTGTTTATTTATATAATTATTGACTTACCGAATTCGGGTTCTGATGAAACTTGGTAATTCTGTACAGTATCTTCAGGTATGCAAGGGATTCTTTTTATAGGTTGAAATTCATTTTTTAGGGGTAACAACCCCTTGAAGACTGATTAATCTTCAATTTTTCTTTTTCTATATAATGCCGGAAGAGGTATTGTTTAGACGAGAAAGTTCCTTCATAACGCGGTACTGCGGAATATACAGGATGTTGTACTTAAATGCAAAAAGATATTTTAATTATTTCCAGAAATATTCTTACCAGGTTGTCGATGCCAATAACCCTGTATATCAAAACAAGATTTTGTAATATGATTTTTCTATTAGTTTGTTTAATGAGATAATGAGGTATATATTTTATTTATGTGCATATAAATAATAAAACGATAATCTTTTGTAAATTTATTTATTTACCTATTTCTCTTTTATTTATTGTCCAACAGATACTTAAATTTAAACAATGGACGGCATTTTTTTTGCAAACAGGCAGATAACCATGGAAAATAATATAATTTAAATAATCCAAGGAGCCTCTGTGTGAGATTAAATTAAATAAATACTTCTATATAAATTCTGGCCTAAGAATGTGTTTATCTAACGCGAAAATTACAATTCCACAATAAAGAATTTTGGGAAAAAAGGGTCTACTTTGATTTCAATTTTCCCATTTAAGATTACATTTACTACATATAACAAAAATAGAGGTTCGGACAACAACAGCTTAGCCGAAACGCCTATTGCAAGTACGATCTAGGTACCTTCAGTATTTCATTTAATGAGCTGTAATATAAATCAAAAAACCTTGAAACAAAATTGAAATTTTGCTGCATAACCATAAATGGGAAATGTAAACTGGTGTTCGTTGTTATAATTGTGTATAATAAGTCGAATCAATCTTATTATGTACAACGTTATATTTCGTCGTATTATGTAATATTTATAGTGACCTTCAAATTACGCTCACGTACTCCAGTTTGTTTCTAACATATGCGTTATATAGGAACATAGCAGATGTTGAAAAGAGTTTGAATCTAAGTAGACGCTGATGGAGGAGCAGCTAGCAAGAGGAACATCGTCAAGGCGGTAATCATATCTTGGTGGTTCCATTTTTCTTGTGCAAAATTGCACACTTGCTAATATTTATTTATAGCTTGTTCTCTGTACACCATTGAGAAATTTTGTAAAGTTGATCTTGTAGATCAGCATAGCAATCGGTAAGCGTATTGATTCCTTGAAATACTTTTAGGTCATCAGCAAATATACATTTATTGCAATCGATCCTGTCCAGCAAATCATTAATGAACAAAATGCAGAAACATGCGTCTAGATTGATTGATTAATTTAATTCATATCCATTATAGGATACATATTGGAGTTTATCGTGAAAGTATGAAGAAAAAAATTGCTGCAAACGATTGCTAAAGTCAAAGGATCATTTTTTTTTAATCAGTATGGCATGATTTATTCTATCGAAATAAAGGAATGCAGGCACAAATAGTATTTTATTGCTTGTTTCCTCATAATACTTTTTGTAAAGAATTTTAATTATTATGAATGAATTATGAATTATGAATAATCACGAAAACAGGTAACCACAAATCATATCTGCTTATATGATTTTGTAAATATATATTAGAAAACTAATAAAAACAGGAAGATGAAATGTGGCAATTTAAACGAGTATATCACCGCGGATTCAAATTATAATTTTCAATGAAAAAAATTGAATATTTTGAGCAATGCTAAAAGTATGTGGAGTATATAACACTAACTAGTTCTATACACACTGAACGAAAAGTATACGTAAACACAATAAACAAGTACGTTAAGGTAACAATTAAAATTCAATTTCTATTTTTACAGTTTTTTTTTTTGTTAATTATCGTTTACTATTACTATTATGAATTACTATTGGATTACTCCAATAGTACATTACAGCTAAACGTTTTCAGATTGGTTTTGATTATGTAACGTATGTTTGTGTACGAAATTGTATATTGGAAGGCCTCATCAGAAAATGCATAGAAACAATAACAAAAAAAAATAATACTAAAATAGCTTACTCATGGTATTCACGGAATCTTTCACGGCACCACACAGGGAGAAAAAATGCATTACCCTCGGACATGTTTCTGCCTACTGGCGTCATCAGCGTGGTTCCGAGAGTATTTTAACTTTACCCTGTGTCGCTGTTGCTTCACAGTTAATGCTACAACATTTCGAAACGACAAACTAGACATTTCTTGGCGCACTCTAGTGCCAAGAACCACATACTTGTCGTTTAGAAAGTAGCGAGGTAAACCGGGTACTGTTCCCTGCGTACGTGGGGAGTGTATCTTATCTCTCCTTGCGTTGTGCTTGCCGCGAATGATTCCATCAATACTACGAGGAAGCTATTTTAGCATTATTTTTTTTTGGTTATTGTTTCTAGGTATTTTCTGATATGTTCTGTTATATAGACCATGGAATCGTCACATTTGTAGTTTGGCAAAGCGCTAGTTGCGCCGCCATCTTGTGGTTAAGCAGTCCAGAAACTGCTGGAGGAATGCTTGGGGAACAGTATCCGGTTTATGTCGCTGCTTTGCAGGTATGTAGTTTGTCGTTTTGAAATCTCGTGGCATTAACTGTGAGGCTACAGCGACACAGGGTAGAATTAAAATATTCTCGGAACCACGCTGATGATGCCGGGTAAGCAGAAACATGTCCGTAGGTAGTGTATTTTTTCTTTCCTTTTGTTGTGTTTGTCGTGAATGATTCCATCAATACCATGAGGAAGCTATTTTAGCATTGTTTTTTTTTTGGTTATTAGAAGGCTTGTATATAAATGTGCAAAACTTTAAATTTATCTGCTCTACAGATAGCAAGCATTATACAAATTTGTTAAAAACTTTTTTCCAAATATTACAAATATGGTCAACGTACAAGGGTTGCGTTTAACATCCAGTATATCCCGTAGTACTGTGTTATGAAGGAACTTCC
Organism: Oryctes borbonicus; assembly: GCA_902654985.2. Taxonomy (NCBI): domain Eukaryota; kingdom Metazoa; phylum Arthropoda; class Insecta; order Coleoptera; family Scarabaeidae; genus Oryctes; species Oryctes borbonicus. The sequence continues at coordinate 6,268,418 of LR736861.1, read as the reverse complement.
GATATGAAATAACTTTCATATTTAAATATTACCTCTATCTTTTACTTTTTAAGAATTATGTAAAAAAAACCAAATTCACCAACTTTCCAAGAAGTGTTTCACTCCTCAAGGTAAATTTCGGCCGATAAAAAAATGTCCCTTGCATATCTGAAGACAATCTAGATTCCTAGTGTTTTATTAAAACATGAAATTTGATACCCGGGGAGGCTTCTTTGTAAGTGTACCTAAAAATGGGACCCAACAATGAGATTTTCATCATCCAGGCTCCAGAACCTCCTGAAAGCTGGAGCGACATTAGAGATGCTATTAAAGAAGGATCGGGATGCTACTCTGCTCACTTCATCTCGAATGCTATTAGCGGATCCGAAGATTGCTTATTTCTTAATGTCTACACCCCGGAAGTATAATTCGAATCTCGTTTTTTTCTTTTGAAGTAAAATATTTTCTATTCCCTTTAGTTACCGACGCATGGTAGTGAATCTTACAAGCCGGTAATGTTTTGGATCCATGGAGGTGGTTTTACATCTGGATCTGGGAATAGCTCCCTCTACGGTCCTCATTATTTAATAGCTGAGGGTGTAGTTGTAGTTACTATAAACTATAGAGTAGGTGTACTTGGTTTCTTGAGCTTGAACGACCCCAAACTGAGAGTGCCTGGAAATGCTGGTTTGAAAGATCAAGTTATGGCTTTAAAATGGGTTCAGAAAAATATTCGCGCATTTGGCGGAGATCCCAATAACGTAACAATATTTGGACTAAGTGCTGGGGGAGTTTCTGTGCACCTCTTAATGCTGTCTCCAATGGCAAAAGGTACTTGTGCAATATTGTCGCTAAAATACTCAAGTTTTTTTTTATATTTTACCTCTGTAGGATTATTCCATAAAGCAATTGCTCAAAGCGGCTGCTGTTTCAATCCATGGGCTTGGGGGAAGATAAACGGTAAAGTCGTATGCAATAGACTGAAGTATTCAACAAATGATGAGTCTAAAATGTTAGAATTTTTACAAAATGTTCCCGTTGCTAAATTGGATTCTGCTCGTTTAAATGAAAAATATGTACGCGCAACGGACAGACTTTTAAAATTTTATTCATAATCTTATATTTAAGATAACGAGAGTTGATTTCCAAAGATTCCTGGGACCAGTTATTGAAAGGGTATCACCATACGAGTCAGCATTTCTTGCAGAAGACCCAGTAGACTTGGTATTACAAGGCAGATATCATAAAGTACCGCTTGTGATAGGTTACACGTCAGGAGAAGGGATGATAATTGAAACCTGTGTACCAAAACAGCATCAATTAATAACAAATTTCGAAGAAGCTATACCTTTCTATTTGCGGATACCAAAGGGAAGCCAATTGTCGTTAAAAATTGCCGAAGAAATCAAGCAGTTTTATTATGGTGATAAGAAACCTTCATTCGATAATATAGATGCTTTGTATGGGGTAAGAAATTATTATATTGTGGCCAGCCTTTTTTTTTTATAATTGACTGTTACAGCTTCAAACGGATAATTTGTTCTGTAGGGACATTTATATAACAGCGAAACATCACGCCGCCACATCACCAGAACCAGTTTACTTTTACAAATTCTGCTTTGACGGACAGTTGAATGTATTAAAGAAGTTAGCTGGAATAAATTCTCCAGGTAACGAAATTTAATTTGGAAACCAATTGTTCATACTAGCCTTGCTAACAGAAGCTTATAAAATTATCGTAAATATTTCTTAAAATTACCGTAGATAATATCATCTTGAAATGTAGACAGTTGTTCTACTTTCCAATATAGTAGAATAATACCAAATAATAAAGTAAGATAAAAAAAAATAAACTTTCGAGTCGTGCAATAACAACGGCTAAATGTAATGAAGGTTAATTTAAACTCAAACTTAAGTAGGCAAATAACCCGTGCGCAGCTAATGGGAAAACATTATAAAGAAAAGAAACGATGATCAGTTTCGGAAGTTTTAAATTTTCTCAAGGGAATCATAGCACCCAAAACTGTACAAAGTTGTAAATTTTAATAAATCTCCACATTTGATAATAAGAAACATAACCATCTTAATCCGTGGCGGTTGATGCTTCGATGTCCTTCTCTGTTTCCGTTACGTAGTACACGATATGCAACGGAAATAAACGAGAGAATCGAAACGGTATAATTAAAGTTCGCCACTTTCCGTGCGTTTCACGAAATTAGCAGAGACGTGTTTATTCGTCACATGAGAATGGGTTCGTGTTGCCTACTGTTTGTTTTCCCGAGAGTCGGCAAAACACGATTCTGTCTAGTCTCTGCTAATTTCGTGAAGCGCTCGGAAAGTGGCTAACTTTAGGTATAACGCAGCTCCGCAACCGCTGCCGTTGCATGTTATCCTATTCAATTTGGAATTTCATTTAAATAATAGATGACATTTAAACTTTGGTGAAACACTGGTTTACATCGCGAGGTCACTGTTTTCACAAGGTTTTCTGGGGCAAAAATTGCATGCAAAAAAGATCTCACAGCATGCATTCAATAAAAAAACTGATGTGTTTTACATAAGAACAAGAACGATTATAGAATTTATATAATCGTACAGTTTTTATTTAATTCATTAAAACAGTTTTTTACGTATTATGGGTTGTTACGAACTCCATTAAATTGCCATAATAGAAACAATAGTAAGGAAGATGAATATATTGTAATGTTACAAACTAACGTTCAAGAGTTTATCTGTACCCAGACATCTGATCTAGTGACTTCAGTTGGTCTACCTATCCAATGTAAAGGTCCCTTTAGTTGTAGGAAGCTCGAAGCTTTTCTGGCCTATTATCTTTGGAACGTGGATGGTAGAAAGATATTATAAGGCCAGTCAACGACATTAGTGGTGAAAACGGACAATTACTTCTTTTGTATTTCATTTTCTCCTTTTCTTAACTAATAAATTAACGTAAAACCTAAATTGTCATCAGAAAGCATAAAATCTCAACTTCAATTGCGTCCTTGCATCATGCTACATCAAAAATAAATAGTTTTAACATATAATTCGACATCAATATATGTTCAAATAGTAGAAATCATCAAAGGTGATCGCGGAAATAAAACAAACGCCAACGCGATTAAATACTGGCCTTAAATGAGGCTAAAATTATATTTAACTTTGGATCTATGGCGTTCAGTTTGATCGACGAAAGCCGAAATCTACCAAACCGAAAAAGTGAAAAGGGATTTTGAAGAAAGATCAATTAGTTTGCATATAGTAATTTTTATAAATAGAATTTGCTAATCGAATCGCTAATTTGCCCTCGAGCAAAGGCGAGTTGCGCGAAACTAATGCCCGAATTTTGCATATAACTGCAACCTTTATACAGGATGATTATGGAGGGGCTTCCGATATCCAGAAAACGTGTTGTGGGGCATAAATTACTAGAAAAGTTTACGCTTGAATGTGCTCAGTTACTGAGATAGCAATGTTGCTTATTTTTGCGAAGCATGCATTCTAGGCAAAACACGTAATTTTCACATTTATTTTGACATTATAATAATTGTGTACACGTAATTTTGTAAAGCCTGCCATATTTAATCTTCGAGAATATGCCGATATAGTGACTAGTGTTACTGTAGTACTAATCGTGTAGTGGCTTGATATCACCGTCGCTTTCAGCAATGCCTGTGAAACCGAAATATTTCCAAGTGCGAGAATTACATACACTTCCAGACAAAAACGTGGACGCGTAGATCCTCCATTGTTCTTAATCACTTCCAATAGCCTGTTATTAATAGATTTATATAAATTTAACACATAATTTTGAGGGATATTCTGCCATTCAGTCACTATTGAAGTTTTCAGTTCCTGTACCGTGAAATATTGACGGCCTCCGCCATAAACGCGACGTGCCAATTCACCCCACATGTTTTCAATGATGTTTAGGTCTGGTGACGGTGCCGGCCACTGTAAAGTTTTAGTCTTTTTCTCTTTAAACCATTCAGTAATGGTTTCTGCTTTATGAATTGGCGCGTTATCTTGCTGAAAAACAAAATTGCGCCCGGCCTATTGGTTTCCAAAACGTAGAAGATTGTCACGCAATAAGTCTTTATACGTCACAGATGTCATTTTGTTTGTGCAAAACACTATCCCATTTTTATCGCGAAATCCAATCGTTACCCATATCATCACAGATCCACCCCCTAATTGCCTGGTCATTTTCACTGTTGGTTCCTTTCTCAGATCATGATAATAATGCGAGTACCCATCCGGTTCGTCCAAATTAAAACGTTTCTCATCGGAAAATATAACTTTTTCCCATTGTTTCTTCCAGGATACGTGTTCTTCAGCAAATTTCAACCTCGCTTCTTTGTGTTTCGCCGAAAGTGGCGGTTTTTTCAACATTTTCTTCCGTGATATTACCGGTGACGCCTTTAAAATCCTTTGAACATTACGCATGTGCGTTTGTACCTCCGCCTGTTCTGCAATAACTCTCGCCGACGTAGAAGAATTGGATGCACACCGCAATATCATGCGTTTATCCCGCTCACTTACAGCTTTCGGTCGCCCCTGGCCTTTTGGTTTGCCGTAATTTTCGGGATCTTTTAGGAAATTTCTAACGGAATGATCGCTTCTTCGTAACCGACGAGCAATTTCCTTCTTACTAACACCATCCTGGTGCCAGGCTAGAACTTTACCCCCTTTCTATCAAGGATAATTGTTTTTTTCTACCCATATTGCAAACACTTTATAAAATATAATTTCTCGTGGTGAAATGTTTACACTCTACCAGCACAACCACTGCATAGAAAGAGAGGTATCAAATTATAACCATTTTTGCTTATATTAATGTAATAAATGCACAGGGTCTAAATTTTTGTCGCATTTAAAATTCCTATTTTGATCTGGGAAAATCTCAATTACCCCTCATAAAGCAATAAATACCCAGAAATATCTGTAAATGGACTATTTACATAACAAGTATTAATAACCCACATTTACATTTTATATAATGTCAATAAACTTTGTTTCGTAAATAGAAACGATACCGCGTCTATGTTTTTGTCGGGTAATGTACATCTAAGAAACTAGGTGCTTCCGATCTTGCAGTGGAAGAAGAAATTGCCACTTTGGTAGAGTGAACACCAGGTGTAAGTATAAGGCGCATTGCAACCCGTCTCCAAATTTAACAAACTAGAGCATGGAGGCTATTAGCAACAATGGCTTAAAACCTTTTCCATATTCATCGCATTCAGAATCTTCAAATGAAAATTCATACGCTACGGTGGAAAGTAACTTTCAGCATCGATTCAGCATTAACGTGTGGTGTGGTATGATTAACGATCAATTACTTCATTCAGTTGTTTAAAATAATGTCGGTGCTCCCGCTCATTATGATCGGCCATCTTTTTCCACAATGCTGTGGTGGTTTTCAAAATTGGCTACCAGTCACTAGATTGGAATCCCCTTAGATTACTGCTTTTGGGGATGGCTGAAATGATTAATTTTTGCAACAAGAGTGAACACAAAAAAGGCACTACTCATAAGCGAAAATCATTGCGCACTTCGACGATGTACCCGCATAATCCACTGATGAGCTGATGTTTGCATCGAGACGAACGGTGGTATTTGAAAAATTAATTTAATTTTAATTATTTAATTATTCTAATGTTGCAACTTGATAATACAGAAATTACTTTTTTCTGCTTTATATCTTATGTATAATAATAACAGCTTCGCAAAAATAAGCAATTTTGCTATCTTAGTAACCGTTGATATCCGAGCATGTTTATTAAATTTGTTGATTAACTAACACCCAAATAAACATGTTTACCGATTAGCAAGATTTGCAAACAATTAAAATTTTAGGTGCATCTCACGTCGACGAGGTAGGTTACTTATTCAAGACTTCGATCAGCCATAGCATTGACTCGAATAGCTCTGAAGGCAAGACTGTTCTCAGGATGATTGGTTGGTGGACCAATTTCGCTAAATATGGTGACCCGAATCCTCGTCAATTAGATAATATCATAGATGTGTATTGGGAACCAATCAGAAACAACAAAATGAATTATATGGAGATAGACTTTCAACTCAAAATGGGGGAAGATCCCGATGGTGAAAGGATGCGATTTTGGGATGGTATATTTAAGCAAAGTATTATTACTTGCAAACTGTAAATAATTGTATGTAACTATTTTGTTTCTTTAGTATGAATGGAAGCATAATAAAGCTGTTGAATTTATTTGGTTATTCATACTAATAATTGATCGCACCCTTTATAGGCACTACGTGAAAAATTCCTCGACTTTCTGGAATTTTGGAAGAAACCCACGGTAAGAAATTTGTGAAACTTCTATTTCACAGAATATCGAAAAGTGTTGTGTGAAAAGTTTTTAGGGGGCAAGATATGAACGTGTGTTTCTATGCGTAAAATTGGACGCGAAGGGAAGGTTAGGAATTTATAAAATAGTATGCGGTGATAGTGATAAATCCTATATTGGCCAATTGGAAGGACCCATCACGTATAACACAACACATAGACGAAACCGGGCATAATATACTAAATTAAAAAAACCTTAGATTAATCAAGAATGTAACTTTACCGCGAAAAGGGTCAACTAGCTACTCAGCTTTGATGGAATTATTGATGTAAAACGTTTTCCGTTACAGCCAAGGGCCTCTTTTAATTTTCTATATTTCGCATATTTTATAGTACATATAAATAAGTCTCCCTAAAAGAGAAAATAAAAGCTAGAAAGGTCGGTAGACATAGTACTAAAAGAGATTAACATCAAAGTCAAATTCGAAGGAACAACAACAGAGAAAAAAACACAAATAAAGGCGTGAAGCAAGGAGACAACGTTATTTAATATATATACTTTAACACTTGAAAGTTCCATGAGAAAGGCGAAACTATATAATCAAAATATCATTGAGAACCCAGAGCAAGTAGTGGCGCCGACTATGTAGCAATAATAGCGAACACAAAAAAGATCTAATAAAAGCAGTTGACCGACTAGAAAAAACAGCAAGGGAATACAGATTGGTAATTAAAGACGAAAAGACAAAATATATGAAAATAGCAACAGAAACAGAAGAGAAGAACACATATTTGAAACAGTTACGACGTTTAGTTACTTAGGAGTAACAATAGGACAAGATGCGAAAGAGAGGATTAGAGAAAGAATTCAAAAATGAAGATATACTAAAAATACATAAAGGCATTAAGAGTTAATTGGACAGAACACATCACAAGGAAGACCTAGAGAAATGAGATAGGCGAGGATGCGCTGGGAGTAGCAGATTGGACGATAAAATTCCAGGACAGAAGGAAATGGAGAGGGATAGTAAACAGCGAAGGCTAGCAACAAGCTATAAAAACAAATGAAAAGAGAAAGAAAGGAAAAACGAGGACCAATCCATCTCATTATACGAACTTTAAGAGAGCGCTAAACGTTAGCCATAATCCGAAGAATTGCACGGGTTAATGATGGTCTTGCACAACCGAGCGTTTCAAAAGAAAATCTTCTCGGGGATGGCCCTTCTGGGACTAGACCAAAGCAATATGATAAACAATCGTTTAACTTCGTCTTCAGAAATACATTTATAACATTTTAACGAAATACTCCAACAATTTAGGGGTGGCGCATTTTTAATTGCAGCGAGTGCATTATTATTATAAATACACCCTGTGACTTTAAGTGTAATTATCTTAGCGTTATGGTTAGCTTTTTTTTTAAATCGCATTTAGGGTGGGGATAGAACGAGAATTGTTAGACATAAAATCTTTTTCTCGCATTATTCGATAGAACGGTTGACAATGGGAATCTACGAATACACGAAACAATTGTTCGGCATTAATCAAATAACTTGTGTGGTGAGAGTTTAGTGGTGATAAGAAACCGTATCGCTAATTCCGTTATATTTGAAATTTAATCATTACAATAATCTTTTTCTAAATATAACAACATTACTCATTGTCTATTCATTAATCATTCGAACGATATTTTTTGGTAAATAATTAATAGCAGTTTATTTGAATAATATGGGACGATCAATAAATATAATAAAATAATGGAACGGTTCAGGTGTTTCCAATTTATAAAAAGTTTGTTAGATAAAAATTTAATATTTTGCAGATATGTACTTACTTAAAGATTAGATGATAAAAACTGCGCAAGTTAAAAAAAAAATGAACCAATAACGGTTACTATCGCGGAGGACTTATCACTCAGTATCAAAGCGTACTTATCTAGCAGGTAATCCTTAGCTCAGTTTAAAATTCTTCAAATTAGACGCAAAGATGACTGAATACATAGTGGACACATCTTATGGTAAACTTCGAGGAAAATCGTTAACGGACATTGAGGGTGGCACATTTTACGGCTTTCAAGGGATACCGTATGCGAAACCACCATTAGGAAATTTGCGATTCAAGGTAATAAATATATTACACCCTTCTGGCAATTATTGTTTTCTTAAACCTGTAAGGAATATACTAAATCCAATTGTTTAACGAATCATGAACGTAAGCTTGTAATTAATCAAATTAAAAATCCAAATAAAGATTTTGGTGGAATATTTTTGAGAAAAGCAGAAGAAATGAACTGTAACATAATGCTATTGCTGCACTATTAAAGTAAGCACAGTTTGAGATAGCTTCACTTTGTAAGTACATAAATTATTTTTGGCTATTGCGGTGTACTTGCAGGTCGAAAATGACCCGAATGCTATAGTTCAATGTTCCGAGATTACCACGTGCGCTAAACGTGAGAGAATCATAAAAAAGAACCATTATTCGAATTAATTATTGATTTGTTGCTAATTAGAACTGGAAATCGGTTTATTTTTTTGTTGTTATTTGATAAGTGAAGGAAGCACAACGATTTGTCACTGATTAATTTCTGAGAGTAATTGGCTCTTGTACTGATGGAAATTGATCGGCTACTGTCGCAAGGGCTAGAGGAGCCCACAGATTGCGGGGCCTGAGCTTTAGTTCAGAGAGCCCATGAATAAAGATGGGTGTGATTTCGACATGATTCGTCCAAAAATCATGAGCAAGATATTACGAACGAATGAAGACTATAAAATTAAGGAGTTACAGTTAGCAACTTCTTTGCAAAAAACGTCTTATTTAGGAGTTAAATGTGTTTAAATCTCTACCTTTAACTGCTGGAAAAATTATTATCAAAAAATGTCTATATTGAATTACGTAACTTTTAAGTTTTCCAAGTTTCTGTTACTAGATTTTGAAAGTAATTTAAATCGACTAATCTAGGACATTTTAACATGATTCAACATTTTTAGGCATTTGTTGAAAGTATATATATGTATTTAAGATGATTAAGATCTCGTTTGCATTTTTATCATTATTTGTTTGGATTTACGAGTATTCCCTATCATTCGGTACTGTACATGTACTTAGTTTTATTGAATTGTCATCCCGTAATCAGCTGTCGCTATTGAATGAACTTGTTTTTGCTTGTGACTTTGCGGAGTAGGATTAGAAAAACGAGCAAGCTTACATAAATATAATATAATAAATAATAAATAATAAATAATAAATAATAAATAATAAATAAT
>LR736861.1:6218027-6258859 GCA_902654985.2 Oryctes borbonicus | reverse complement strand
ATAAATAATAAATAATAAATAATAAATAATAAATAATAAATAATAAACAATAAATAATAAATAATAAATAACAAACAATAAATAATAAATAATAAAAAACAAATAAAACTATATTTTTCAAAATACATATATTCAACTTTTAAGGAATTTTAAGAAATTAACCGCAGAAGTGTACAACGACACATATATTCAACTGTTGAGTACTTTCTTGATTGAAATAGAATTTTATAATGCACGCTTTGATTTTAACGGGGAGCTCCGCTCGTACCTATTACGGATTTGTCGAATAGCGTAATTTAGATTAGCATATCCCCGGATTAATGCACTGATAGGTAAGGCAGACAGGAAATTTCATCTTTTGAGGTTCAGCTGTGGTTGGAGATTTACAAAAAATGATTATTTTTTTTATTAGGAAAGTTCACTTTCTAAAAGGGTTATTAAAAAACAATGTTCACAGTAGTAAATTATGCTAGTATTTAGTGTGTAAGTGATTTTATAAAATCGGATACTAGTATTTAAATTTAATAATCTTCTACCGTTTGCCTTACCTATCCATGCGTTAATCCAGGGACACAATGTACACTGCCGTTCAGTGAAGTTCGGTCATACAATAAAAATCTATTATATCACACTGTATACAATTATTAATACATAAAATTAGAAAAATATTAAGCATACACTCTTTTCTAAGGGATTAAAGCCATAAATTATTATGTAAAGTAGAAATATTGCGACAACCACAATAAAGTCCCTTTTATTATCATTCCAAGAATTTCTCGGAAGTACCGATCTTTTGAAACGTCTCGTTTGGGGATTATTAACGAACAATACATTTGGGAAATATACCGCAGTATCATTCTTGTTTATTTATCGCAGCCGTAAAGATATAAATTTGCTTCATTTTACTGTTAAACGTGTGTTGCTGTGCATCTGTCGTTTTTGCGCGAAACTTTTAAGAAAATTTACTTCAAAATGGCACGTGGCAAGCCTACCAGTGTAGAAAAACGTTCACGCATTATTACGTTGTTTGAAGAAGGATATTCGGGGCGACAAATTGCTGAAAAAATAAATATGAGAAGTTCAACAGTAAATGACATCATAAAGCGATATCGGACAACTGGCACTATAGAAAATCGTGTTCGTCCTGGAGCATCTAGGAAAACAACAAAAGCTGAAGATTTGAGAATTGTATTATTAAGCAAATGCAATAGAAAATTAACAGCGCCACAAATAGCAGCCGAAGTCAATCGCGGCCGTGAAGAAAAAGTTTCGGCGAGTACGGTAAAACTTCGACTTCAACAAGCGGACCTTCATGGACGCATTGCCATTCGAAAACTTTTATTACGTCGGGGCAACAGAGCAAAACGGCTACAGTGGGCCCGTTCTCATCTAGATTGGTCGTTAGATGATTGGAAACACGTGCTTTGGAGTGACGAGTCAAAGTTTGAGGTTTTTGGGCAAAATCGACAAGTTTATGTCCGAAGATCTAAAAAAAATCTTTTTACCAATCGACCGAACTTCTCTGAACGGCAGTGTATATAGATAAATTTTTCTTTCGATATCTTAGTCGAGAAATGAAAACAGATTTTCCTAGTCGTAAAATTTTCTAGTGAATAAATTAGTTGAAGTCGCTTAAGCAGTTTCAAAAAGAAAAGCAATATTGAAGATGTGTTTCTTGGAAAACGTCGTAGGTTTAATTCTTTGTGTGTTACTCGATTTTGATAAGCTAAAAGCAAACAGAGCGATCCCAATTGGCAAACAACATTACATAATATTCAGATGACATTATTCTATCTCTAGAATGGCAACATTTCCATGTGATATTCATGCAAAAATAAGTATTATTCACAAAAATAACGCATTTAAAATAGTATATTAGAAAAACAGGTTTCATAAGATGCACGCGTTTCGCGAGTTATCAGTATCACTAATCAGTACCGTTTAGATTAAAATTAACCACTAAGAAGTATTTTTGATCCTACATTGTTCCATATTAAATGTTTTCATATAATCCATATGAAAATCGCACGACGATTTTTTAATGTGTTGGTTCCCTTGCATTATCAAAACGGGATTATAAATAGATAAATTATTAAGATAACATTAATCGATTATATGCAGTCTAAGGAAGGAATCGCGAATATCTTGAAAACTATTAAAAATTGCTGTATCAAACTCTAATATAAATTTACGTAGAATCTACTTTCCAATTCAATATGATGATCCATGATTTATTTGAAAAAAAAGAGCTTTATTAGTTTTAAAATATCTATGTTTGTGAACAGTTTATAAACATCATGTATAAAATTTAGTAACGATAACCATAAGGCGTGGTAACCATTTCGTTCCACAAAAGTAAATGTCTTAATCTCCATTACATTTTCCAATACTTAATTTCAGCAAGAGCTGTGCAATTGCTTAAATTTCAACATGACCGTAAATATCTCGAAAACAGTTGACTTTAGTTGCAAAGTGCCCTAATGCAAATTATTTAGACAATTAATTAAGCTGTATTTAAAATAAGAAAGTGTCGTAAGAGAAAACATATTAAATTAATAGGTCCTACCTATTTCAAAATTTCATAGTTCCCTTCATAAATTAAATTAAATTAAATTAAAACTTCTAACTAAGGAGTTTCGTGTAATATCTTGTAAATGTGTAGGTGTCCAAATTTGAAGTTTGCAGCTGTTTTGTATAAATGCACGTTTCTCTTTTTAGGCCCCTCAACCACCAATTAAATGGAATGGTATACGAGATGCTACAACAGAATCGAACGAATGCTATCAACGACATATGATTTTCCAAACCATAATCGGCTCTGAAGATTGTCTTTACCTCAACGTGTACACACCACAGGTAGGTACAACTTTGCAGCACTAATCCTATTTTCTATAATTATTAATAAACATATCTATTTAGTTGCCGAAGGAAGGGGTATCACTTAGAGCTGTTATGGTATGGATTCACGGCGGAGCTTTCACGGGCGGATCAAGCAAAATCGATCCTTACGGACCAGAATTGCTGATTACCGAAGATATCGTTATTGTCACCATAAACTATCGAGTAGGAGTATTAGGTAATGCGCCATGCTTTCGATAGTTTACGTAGAAGCAAGTTCATTTCATGCAGCTCAAATAAAGATTATTTTAATTGCCTCTTGTGGTCTTATTAGAATTAGATATTTTATGGTTTTGGTTCGTTTCGTCATTTTTATATCAAATTTTGTAAAAGAAAAAATTGTGTAATATTGACCCAAGAAGTTATTATTAAATTAATTCAATTCTATTCAAAGATAAACCGAATCGTTGAATTTAAATTTGAAGGAATAAATTCGAAGCATTCTGTGGAGTTAATGGTTTTGTAACGCAGCACTATCTAACTTAGCCAAGTCCTTAGCTATATACTTGTACAGAGTTATTGGTTATATTTTCGCCCCCTACTATTTATTTTATTTTATGAAAATCTCTGTCCTCGAAGCTTTGAACCTAGAATACAGGAAAAAGTTTCTGGCGGCCACATCTGGTGAATAGGGTTGGTAGTCTATCAATTCGATCCCCAATTCGAGAATTTTTGTCATGGCGACCTTCAAACTGTAAAACGGTGCATCGTCTTGGTGGAATAAAACGTTTTCTTCAAATTTGAACGTTTTTCCGCAATTTCTGCTTTCAGCTTGTCAAGCAATCACGCGTGCACAGATCTAACACTGTTTTAACACCGTCTGATTGTTCCCTCGCGTCCATTTGCACATCGACGGAGTTAAAATTTGCATGTTAAACAGAGTGAATTCAGTGAAAAATATCTTCGTACCGGAGTTAAGAATTTCGCCCCATCGGCGAAGAATTTCTCCCTTTCGGGGTTAAGTTCAGTGAAAAAAGTCGTTAGAATGTTTCCTACGTGGTGAAGAATGTCTTTCGGTTTTATTGTTTTCCGCAAGCCGTCCTTAAGGATTGTTGCCCTCTATCAAGGACAAGAAAGGTGTTCTTTCAAAACAAAATTATATTAGCCGTAAGTAGAAGCCAGCAACAAAAAAATACTTGACTTATGATAAGAAAATGGTGAGCCGGCAAGTTGATCAGGATCGACCTCACCATGTATCCAAAGTTAGTATCTGCAGATTGGAATTCAGCTTAATTTCCTGGCGTTCAAGTGTTGAGGTTGGTTTCTTAAGGGGATAGATGTTGTTGGAGCAGCCCTCCAATAGTCGGAGTTGCTAAGGATCCGAAAAGAGAAAGAAAGAAAACCGCAGTCTGTTTAGGACTTATTTAAAAAAACTTATTAAGAAAGAGTGAATGAGATTATAATCTTTTTTAATAAGAATTAGATTTCTTAAATCCATAAAATAGGTGGGCAGACTCATAAACAATTAAAATTAAAATTTAAGCAAAACAATCATATATTAAATAAACAAAAAAAAAACGCTAGTTTGTAATAAATACCAATTCACATATGTAGCACGTTCTTATTATAAATAGCACCTCCCGTATAAGATGACACAGTTAATAGAAAGCAAATTTAATTTGGACAACAAAAAATTCTATTTACGTTAATAATCGAACATGTAATGATAAGAATAAATAAATGTACTAAATATGGCACGAATCTAAATAAGACGTGAAAGCCTTATTAATAAGAAAATCTCTTTGATGTATGAGCCTTATGACCAGGTTCAGATGCCTCATATCCCCGCCTCCTTAAAAAATTTCGTCGTATAAAAGATTTTTTTATTTCCAGATATATGCTTTAATAATTTACCGCTTAATTTTCTTTCGCTTCCTCTTAGGCTTTAAAAAAAGATGTTTTTGTTTAGCGTTCATCACCGCTTGTAATAATTTTAGGCACCTTTTTCCTTAATTAAATTTGAATTTTTAAGTGTAATAATAGAATTTTTCCGAGTACCTCAGTCTTGTTTGTGTTTTTTTCTTTTCTCTCTCTCTCTCTTTTATACATACATGGGATGCTACAATAATGTCATTGTCATTATTATACAATTTTCATTAATTTTTTGTGTCTCAAATAAAGTAAACAAACAATACGGGAATTGATATAAAACCAATAACCAAATGCATTGATAAACATCGAGCAAAATCAGCGTACGACGCTGGTCTTACTGTATTCAGTAACGTTCATCGTTTGTCATCGATTATCATTCCCATTAGTTTACAAGTTCATATTATAATTGTTTCTGTGAGACCATATTGGAAAGCTTTAGTGGGTGGTTATCAATAGCGCTCGATGTGTGAGATCGCAGCCTAATCGATCTTTGTAAGCTATATGCTTGTATTTCTTGCAGGATTTCTAGCATTAGAAGATCCCAAATTAGACGTTTCCGGAAACGCGGGCCTTAAAGATATGATACTGGCACTAAAATGGATACAACAAAATATTACAAATTTTAACGGTGATCCAAACAATGTTACTGTTTTCGGCGAAAGCGCGGGAGCAGTGTCCCTTCATCTTCTAATGCTTTCGCCTTTATCGAAAGGTAATAGCTTCAAATTGGAAAAGAATGTATATCAATATTTATTATTTCAGGATTATTTCATAAAGCTATAGCACAAAGCGGTTGTGCGCTTACACGTTGGGCAATAACCGAAAATACAACCAAGCAGCTTTGTGAACTGCTAAATTTTATAACGGATAAACCGAGGGAAATATTACAGTTTCTACAAAAGCTACCTATTGAAAAACTGCATCAAGGTCAAGAAATGTTGCAAAACGTAACACATCTAGGAGAATTGTTACTTCTTACTATTTAACGCTCATTTTAGACATACGGTATAAATCGGGATCGTCCTATTGGACCCGTGATAGAAAAGACGCATGAGGGAGCCATTCTTGTTGAAAACCCTCGCAAACTTATAAGGAGCGGTTGTTATCAAAAAGTCCCACTTCTAATCGGTTATAATGATAGAGAAGGCATGTTTTTTGACATGGTCGAAAACCGTATGAAGAAAAATATGATGATAACTGATTTTGAATCGATCATACCCAAATGCTTCAATGTAGAGAGAGGTTCGGAAAAGTCGAAAGAGATTGGGGAAAAAATAAAACGCTTCTACTACGGTGATCAGGAAATAACGATTGAAAATAAGGATGTATATTATCAGGTAAAGAAAGTCATTCTAAAATATGTTTTGATGAAATATCTATTTATTTTTTTAGCTTGAAACGGATGTTGTTTTCTTACGAGACATATACGAAACGGTAAAACTTCATGCGAAAACACCCGATACACCAGTGTACATGTACAGGTTTTCTGTTGATGCTGGATTAAATCTCTTCAAAGCAATAGGAAAATTAAACGGTACAGGTATGTAATTCCAAGTTAAAATGTTTTAGTTTCCAGCCTAACACAGAAACAAGTATTTTCCTTGTCAAATTTGGTCTTATCTCTCAACATAGTTTACACTTTTTTCGGCGATGTTTCCATCTATGTAATCCATCCAAATATTGGTTGGCTTTTTGGTCTGCAAAGTAGGATAAATGTGATTGTCTCCTCAATCGATGACAAGATCTGTAGAAACCTTCAGTGTAGAAAATAGAAACTTGCCTTGTAAACTATTTCCAGTCTTCATGTTTCCGTGTCATTCCTCATGCTTTCCATGTCCATGAAAATGGCGTATTTGGCATATCTTGACAAAATAAATACTAAACATCTAGCAACAAACGTTTGTATGAAAACTTTATTTTTGTTCTTTTTTTCTTCTACTCTAAAGGAGAATTTATAACGAGAAAAATTCTAATAAGAATCTTTTTGCAATTTCCTTTAAACTGTATAGTTACATTTCCTAGAACCCAATTGTAAGTAAGATGTTTTCTTTAGGGGCAGTACACGGTGACGAAATGGGATACCTGTTCAAAACGTTTTTATCGCCTAAAGAAATCGATGTGAAAACGATTGAGGGAAGAACAATTTATAGGATGGTAAAACTCTGGACTAAGTTTGCCAAAACGGGAGATCCAAATCAACATGTAGTTGACGAGATAATAGACGTAGATTGGAAGCCTGTGAAGGAAAATCAAATCAACTACTTGGATATCGGAGGGGATTTGTCTTCCAATCTTAAAGGCAACGATATTAACATGGGCGAAACATTTGTTCTGGATACTGGAGTGGAATTGTCTACTGGAGTGAATCCAGACTACGAAAGGATAAAATTCTGGGATGATCTATATAGAGAGTATGGAGCTGACGACAGTTATTAAAATTTTTTAAATTAAAATATCAAATGTTTCAGTAATGTAATATGTGCAATAAATTATTCTGAATTAATTCAATTTCGTATTTTATTCGTATGTACTTAAAAGCAATAATTCTACAATGAACCGCTACAGGGACGTCATCGGAATTGCAATAATAACAATAATAATAAATAGGAGGTGCTATTTATTATTATTGTTAATAAACGAATTTGATTAATAGAAGACATTTTTATTATGCAGCTTCAATTAGATATCAAAACTTTGCTACTTTCACATATTGTCAATGAGTTCCGTGATAGATTCAAAATAGTTTTCAGTAAAACTTTCCAAAAGATTAAACGCAATAATATGACTAAATTTGTTGATAATTCAAGACGGTTTAAAAACATATCAAGCGTCGATATTTCAACCGACATTTCAGATTTTCTTTCACTCGGGCCCAAATTTGAGATGTCTGTTGCTGGCGGAGACCTCAATATTGGGCGATTCATTGCTGATGTAGAAGGCATTATTGCCGCAATTCCTGATAATATCGCTAATGTTATACGTGTTAAGGTCACCAGCGTTGTCACCAATTTTTTGTTGGCTTCACCGAATTACCAACATAACGTTTACCGGTCATGGCTTTTTAAAGCAAAAAATTCCTGAAAGAACATCCTATTTTATACATTATTCAAGTTGAAGAAGGTGGTTGCGCTGTAGCAATGAAAACTGATGATTACACGGAACAAACCATAAGATTAGTCAATTTATGAATTCCTAATGGGTAACTGTTCAGAGAAAATACTTTTTAGAAAAATTGCTTCCACTAAACAAATGCCAGATGAATAGCTAAAACAACTGATAATCTATAATTTAAATTATACTGTTTACCTAAAGTGCGCAAACATTATAATCCACTCCATCCATTGCTAGTTCCATTAATTCAACCACTTACAATCTTTCAAAATTTCTTTCCCGATTCATTAGCAGAAGTCACAGATTATTGTAATCTGTTCAAAATATCTTTACTCTGGTCAACAACGTTACATTTTAATATTCTTAGACGTTGTTTCTTTATTCACCAACATTCCCTTGTGATTATTGCTAGCTTATACAACATTCTTACAATTTATGTTACAATTAACCACATGTTATTTTGCTTTTGACAAAAAAAATTATTTGCAATGTTCTGGAACACTTATGGGTTCACTCATTAGCTCCATTCTAGCCTTGATTTTAACGGACTTTCTTCTGGACAGTGTAATACCACAATTAGCTTTCCATTTACCATTTTTATTCGAATATATTCTTCATTTATTCAACTAAATTAATCAACACCTTCAGTTGACGGTTGAGATGAGAACTAACGACGGCACTATAATCACGGACTAGTATCAAAAACCAACAGGATTAGGAAGATTCTTTGATTAATTTTTAAATATAGTAGACCACAATAATGTTATTTTGAAATATAAGAAATTATCCTATGCAGAAAACCTAACAAATCGGATTGTTTAGTTTTTCATATCTTTAAATCAAGCGTAACACTTCTTTTGAATTTAGTTACTACATTATTTATAAAGTGCCGTGTTTGGGTTGTCAAGGCTGTTGTATAGGTCGAACATCGCAATGGTTTAAGCATCGCTTGAGCAAACAAAGGGTGATTGTTGTTTGGCCAAAAGGTCATGTGTTTTGGCCAACCGCTCAGAGGAAAAAGGCCATAATTTTGATTTTAACAATACAAATATTGCATTATATTGAAAAAATCATGCCGTCGATTTCGAGTTGGATACGAGCCAATCAAGTACATCTATTGTAATATTTTACAACATAATAACGAATAGGTTGGTCTTTTTGGAGAACCCTGCACCTTATTTCTTATCAGCCGTTTTCAATATATTTTCTTTCCCGGTCGTTATTTGTTAATAATTCGTATTAAAATCGTTGTTAATAGTTCTCGCAGATTAGAATTCCAGCCACTGGCAGATCCATCTGAGCCGTGTAAAGATCTCACATATTTCGAGTCTAGAACAAAAAGTTGCTTATTTGATTAAATTATGACAAAATATATCCTCCAGTCTATCACAAACTATCGCCTAAACAGTTCGATACATCAATGATAGCGAAATCAAAGTTTAACCGTGGTCATCTTCCAGCTCAACTCCTTAAAATAGGAATTACTCATTCATGTTCTCGCATAGGTGGAG
The DNA here is from genome assembly GCA_902654985.2 of Oryctes borbonicus. Taxonomy (NCBI): domain Eukaryota; kingdom Metazoa; phylum Arthropoda; class Insecta; order Coleoptera; family Scarabaeidae; genus Oryctes; species Oryctes borbonicus. The sequence goes on along the minus strand of LR736861.1, from coordinate 6,249,467 downwards.
ATTCATTAGGAGACTTGAATCACATTTTCTTGTTATGCCCTAGATTTAAACATCACAGAAAGTTATTACCCGAAAAGGTAATTTATGTCAAAGTTAATATATCTACCAATCTTATAACATACTGTAATATGATTTTATTATAAAAAGTACAATGTTTAAATTTAGGATATTTGAGTTAGTTGTTGGATTTCCCTGTTTTTCAGTGTTTCTGCGTAACGTTGGCCAATTTTCATAAAGTCTTCCCGACGGACCCCAGGAACCCTAATTTATCTTGGTGCTATCTCTTCTTGGCTATGTTGTAGTAATAGGAACGATTAGTCAGGATTAATGGTGAAGACTAATTTGTTCTTTTTTTGGGACGAAGTGGGCTTTGTCTTAAAGAAAACAAGTAATATTTATTTGGAATGAATTGATTCTACTTCAAAGTATATTTTTTTATGCAATATTCTCTTAGAAGACAAATATTACATAAATATCTGATACAATATTTATCTACAAATAAAGATAATATAATTTAAAGCTTTATCTTATTATAATTATATATATATAGATCCCTACCTATTGTTCAGATTATTATATTTTGAAATTTGCACAATACAAAATATTCCTCTTTGTTGGATGTACATAAATTATGGGAGACATATTAGTTAATATCGAACAAGGAACGCTGAAAGGAACAACAGGAAAAGATATCGATGGAGAATTGTATTATGCATTTTTGGGCATTCCATACGCAAAACCACCTCTTGATAAACTTAGATTTAAGGTAACTTTAATTATATTTGTGTATTCTAGATAGTCCTTTAGTTCAATATTGATAAATTTAGTTTCTTCTTTCTTTATAGGCACCTCAGCCTCCAGAGAAATGGTCAGGGGTAAGAGATGCAACCAGTGATGGTAACGCGTGTTACTCAAGAGAATTTGTTTCACGTTGTATTGTTGGAGCAGAAGATTGCTTATTCTTGAACGTTTTCACACCAAAGGTACGCTTCTTCGAAATAAATATTAGCACTTTTTGACGAGTAAAGTTTTAGTTACCAAATCAAGAAACAAATAATTTGATTTTAAGACCGGTTATGGTGTATATTCATGGCGGTGCATTTATCTCAGGATCCAATAATTCGCGGATGTATGGGCCACAATTTTTGATAACAGAAAATATCGTTCTCGTTGTTATAAATTATCGCCTGGGACTTTTAGGTACGCTACATCTGCTATATGTATTAATTACGAATGATACTAACTTTTTATTTGCGCTGCAATAGGCTTTTTGGCATTCGACGATTTAACACTAGAAGTACCAGGGAATGCAGGTTGTAAAGATATGGTAATGGCTTTAACGTGGGTAAGATCAAATATAAGACATTTTGGAGGCGATCCAAACAACGTCACTATCTTCGGTGAGAGTGCTGGCGGTGCAGCTGTTCATTTCCTCGTTTTGTCGCCAATGGCTAAGGGTAATGGAAACAAGTATCTACTTTATTAACGATTAAAGCAATTTTGGAAATAGTTACACGCAAATGAATATCGAAAATGGTAATTATTTTTTTTAATTTCTTTGTTGAGGTTTATTCCACCAGGCTATTATCCAAAGTGGTTCGGCTTTGAATCCTTGGGCGTTGAGCAAATCTTCTGCACCTGAGTTAACAAAAGCATTAAACTGTCCTTTTACAAAAAACGAAGATATTTTGAGTTATTTACAAGATTTACCAGTTGCAAAAATATTAGAAGGCCAAGAAAAATTACCTGATGTAGGTGACGGGCAAAAGTCCGGAAACATGTAAATATCTCCAATAAATTCAGTACTTGCAGGTAACTGATTACGTGACTAAAATGGAAATATCGGCATATTAATTCGATTTCCGATTTAACCGGAAGTCGCATTCAACTTTGAAATTTTAAGTGAGAGATCCTGTCGATTTTTCCATATTCTGATAGAGCACTTTCAAAAATGTATGGCGTTTCTTTTAATGGTACGCCAAGATATTAGTTATATCAACACAGTCGAAATTTTTTTATTTTTTGAGTATATCCCTACAATTAATTGCTCAAAATGATCGTGAGGTTTAAGAGTTACCTATTCATTATTAGCGTACGAAGATATTATTTTACAATATCGTCTTCTTGGAAGCGATACTCTCACCTCTTTAATCCATTGAAATAGTAATTGGCATCTTGTTCTGCTAAAAAAGCGTTTAACAGTGGATAACCTCTCCATTTAATGAAAATCACCGTCCTCTGAGCGAAACTTAGCATAGAATACCGAACAAAGTAGAGGCCAGATTTCGTGAATCAATTCGGACTCCAATTCGTAAATTATTGTCATGATGGCGGCCACTGGGGTGTTGTCATGGTGGAACAAGATTTTCATCTTCTTCCGCAATTTCTACTCTGAGTTTGTGCCCACTGTGTCCCTGTTATTTATTGGTTTTCCTCCTTCAAGATACGATACATACAACAAAAAGAATATATGATTTAAACGACTCAGAGCAAAAGGTTTAAAACAAATATGAATATGAAAATAAACTTTGCATAATTATCGGTGTGGTCCGTTGGCGGGAAATGAACAGTGTATGCTCGCTCTTCCAGTCGCAGTGAGAGCCTTGGCTCGCGGTTTTCCCGATGGTGGTAGTCAGTTCTACTTTATGCACTTATTAACTCGCTCAAGCCACTATTTAGGGTGAGGTTAATGCTTTACCTTCGCGGGGCACCTAATATATCTTTGTACGATATAATTGTGGTGCAATACTACGTAATTCTCTATTTTTCGCCCAAGACTCTTCTGGCCAAGTCGATAACAAATCTCTTCAGTAGATAAAGGGGATTCCTTACCCTTCTCTCTAGTTTTTGGGCAATTGGAGTTTAATATAGCCAACCGCCGATGCTTAGACGTTGACCACACGTCCTATAGCATTAGCAGCGGAGAAAAGCCATTTTTAGGGCCATTTTAGACATAAGCTAATGCACAAATACACTACCCGACAAAAACATAGACGCGGCATCTTTTCTATTTACGAAACAAAGTTTATAGACATTATATAAAATGTAAATGAGGGTTATTAATATTTGTTATGTAAATAGTCCATTTATAGATATTTCTGGGTATTTATTGCTTTATGAGGGGTAATTGAGATTTTCCCAGATCAAAATAGGAATTTTAAATGCGACAAAAATTTAGGCCCTGTGCATTTATTACATTAATATAAGCAAAAATGTTTTAATTTGATACATCTCTCTATATGCAGCGGTTGTGCTGGTAAAGTATACACATTTCACCACGAGAAATTATATTTTATAAAGTGTTTGCAATATGGGTAGAAAAAAGCAATTATCCTTGATAGAAAGGGGTAAAGTTCTAGCCTGGCACCAGGATGGTGTTAGTAAGAAGGAAATTGCTCGTCGGCTACGAAGAAGCGATCATTCCGTTAGAAATTTCGTAAAAGATCCGGAAAATTACGGCAAACCAAAACGCCAGGGGCGACCGAAAGCTGTAAGTGAGCGGGATAAACGCATGATATTGCGGTGTGCATCCAATTCTTCTGCGTCGGCGAGAGTTATTGCAGAACAGGCGGAGGTACAAACGCACAAGCGTAATGTTCAAAGGATTTTAAAGGCGTCACCGGTAATATCACGGAAGAAAATGTTGAGAAAACCGCCACTTTCGGCGAAACACAAAGAAGCGAGGTTGAGATTTGCTGAAGAACACGTATCCTGGAAGAAACAATGGGAAAAAGATATATTTTCCGATGAGAAACGTTTTAATTTGAACGGACCGGATGGGTACTCGCATTATTATCATGATCTGAGAAAGGAACCAAAAGTGAAAATGACAGACAATTAGGGGGTGGATCTGTGATGATATGGGCAGCGATTGGATTTCGCGATAAAAGTGGGATAGTGTTTTGCACAAACAAAATGACATCTGTGACGTATAAAGACTTATTGCGTGACAATCTTCTACGTTTTACCATTACTGAATGGTTTAAAGAGAAAAAGATTAAAACTTTACAGCGGCCGGCACCGTCACCAGACTTAAACATTTTTGAAAACATGTGGGGTGAATTGGCACGTCGCGTTTATGGCGGAGGCTGAAAACTTCAATAGTGACTGAATGGCAGAATATCCCTCAAAATTATGTATTAAATTTATATAAATCTATTAATAACAGACTATTGGAAGTGATTAAGAACAATGGAGGATCTACGCATTACTGATCACTCATTTGTTTATTTTTATTTCACATTTGCAACAGAGCGTCTAAATTTTCGTCGCAGAAATTGTTTAAACATTGGAGTAATAATTTATTATTTAGTTCATATATTACTGGAGGAGATATTTTTAAGTTTATTTCACTTTTATGAATAAAAGCCTTATTAGATATCTTGCTAGTTTCACAAAGAAATGTTGTAACCCTTAAAACATCTTACCGTGTCTAAGTTTTTGTCGGGGAGTGTATATACATGTAAATATTGGAGAACTACAACTTCAATTTAATGGTTCCCTTTTTTGTTCTTGACTTGACAACCATTGAAGATTGTTGTCTATATTTAAGAAGGCATTGATTTAAACTAACAAATTTAAATTAATACGTTCGTAGAAAATCATGAAAGGTGTAGAAAACTATCCATATAAAATAGAAAATGTATTGGGTGTTTCAGTTAAAACCTTAAGTACGAAATTTCATAGCAACTCCTGCTGGAGGTATTTAGGTGTTTCCAGACATTTGTCCATAATTGCATACGTATATTTTTATATGATTGTACCGTTGTAGGAATTCATTGCCAACTTTGTTAGACCGCTAGGTCCGGTAATTGAGAAAGGAGTACCGGATAAAAGCACGTTTTTAAACGAACACCCCTTAGATATAATTTTGGACGGTAATTACAATCATGTACCTATCATTGCTGGATATACTACTAGAGAAGGAATATTTTTTGACATGTTGGAGAAAAAATGGAATAGAAATCAAACTATTCAAGATTTTGAGACTGTTATACCGTGTCATTTCAACCTTGAGAAAGGAAGCAATATCTCCAAGAGTATAGGAGATAAAATTAAATTGTTCTATTTCGGTGATAAAGCGGAAGTTTCAAAAAATAGAGAAAAACTGTGTTTAGTAAGAAAGTTAGCTCTGTTGTTCACTCTCTATATATTAATGCTATTAATATCTAGATGCAGTCTGACACGTTCTTCGTACGAGACATTTATGATAGCGTGAGAAACCATGCGATTTCTTCGGAGAAACCGTTGTATCTTTACAGATTTTCTCTAGATGCAAATTTAAATTTCTACAAAAAATTCGGACAGCTTGAATCTGCCGGTAAGTTTGCTTTTAAAGCGGGATATCCAAGTTATTAAACTGTAACGTTAATTGTAGGTGCGTCTCATGCAGATGATTTAGGTTACTTATTTAAAACATTTCTTACACCCGATGAGCTGGATCCAGCTAGTATTGAATTAAAATCAGTAAGACGAATAGTAAAGCTTTGGACAAATTTTGCAAAGACGGGCAATCCTAATTTGCTAGACGAAGATGTATTGTGGAAACCTGTAACTCAATACGAAATGAATTTCTTGGATATCGGCGAAGTACTAACAAGCGACATTAATCCAGATGAAGATAGGATGAAATTTTGGGACGATATCCTTAAGATGGTGCAAAGTAATAGTAACTGACGGAGGACATAAAGGGGCCATTTTCATTACTACTTTGTACTTTATTTTTATCGAAGTATTTGAGAATATCCTGTTTTTCATCGTGTTGTATGAGAACGTTAAATCATTTATTTCTCCTTATCCACATGGTTTTATTCGTAGGAGATCAGCTGCTATTAAACTTGTAACTATTTCTCAATTTATGTGTCAATATTTGGATATGCAAGGTCAAGTCGACGTGATTTATATTTACTTACAAGGGTACTCAAAATTCAAACTGCAAAGGCTGAAAGAATATCATGATAGAAGAACAATACAATTTTTTTAGCGGCCCAGTTCCCCCCGATTTCGGGGTACAGCGCTTCCATAAATTTTCACAATTTTTAGATTTTTGCAAATATTACATGTTCTCTTTTGAACATGTAACAAGATAGGAGTTTGAACAATTAGAACAACAGTAGCAGAAGATGAAGATTACAAAGCTAAAGCAACGGAATACTGGAAAGGTGGTATATAAAATGACGTTGAAAAATAATTTAAAAAAAAGTGAAATCGCGAAGCCTGTCAGAAAACTGTGGAAGGTGTTGTACAATCTTTGCACTCTACAACACATAGCTGGAGAATTTTATCAGCCATTTCTGTAAACGGACGCCTAATTTCGTCATTACTTATGGTATTAAAGGAATCTACAGATACGTTTGGACCTCGAGTTGCATTGTTTAGACTCGTAATTGTGAATATTTCTTCTTTGACGTTTGGTAAGCTCACTTCAAATCATTTCAAAGCTTGGCTAGCATGTTTTCTTCCCTAATATTGGACCCAACAATGTCTTCTTGATTGATTCTTGGAATGGGCTTTGTGTTGCTGAACTTAAGAAATCGGTGCAAAAAAAAATTGTAAACATTTTAAATATACCAAAAAAATTAAAGCTGCAAGAAAATATTTACTATAGTTTAGAGATATTTAAAAAAAATTATGGAATCGGAGGATTCGCCGCTAAAAAAATTGTGTTGTTCTTATACCACGATAATAAAGTATCAGATTTTGGATCAGAGATTGGCTTGTCTCTTCAAGAAGTCTCTTCTTCTTGTTTTGGATTTGAACTTGAAGAAAACGTATTTATAAGTTGTGAGGTATCATTATACATGGAAAATATTAGAAAATCCATTTTTGTTGCAAAAAGAATTCAAAAAAAAAAATCGTCAGAGCTCTAATTATTTAACAACGACACCCACCTTATTTCCGTACCACTGATAAAGAAAAACCGTGCTTCTTGTTCATATTTCTTCAAAAGCACCGTGGATGTTCAATTTTATTGAAAAAAACAAAATGACATGATGGACTAAAAGCTGACAAGAAGCTGATGGCATTAAAATCCATAAATCTATTTCTACCTGGTGTGACATTTTGTGCCTCCAGAATAATATGAAGGACATTATTGCTTGATGCGACAGAGGCTATAGCCGGGTAAGGTAGTGAAATCGGCCCTTCCTTAGATTTGGCTAATTTTTTTTCTGAAGTAGCTTTTTATATAATGTTAAAGTTTGCTAAGTTTCAACTATGTAAAGTTTAAAGTTGTTGAGTAAATGGTTATTAAAAAAATCTCGCTAATCTATATGCCTATGTATAATTTTTTAACGATCCTAAACGTGCCACAAGCGAGTTCAAAAAACAAGTGAATATTTGTTAAACTCAATACAAGGGGTTTGACATAGTAAAAAAATATATAAATTTTGTATAACAATGCAGATATTGTATAAAATTCTAGCTACTTCAAAATAAAAGTTAGCCAAATCTATGAAGGGGACGACTTCACTAGCTTATTCGGCTATAATCTTTAACGCTTTAGTTCATCGTGTCTTGTACGCGGTACACCAACTCCAATGTTATTCTAGGCTTTAATAAATTGGAGTGAAACGGTTAAATTACACTTGAACTTCGATAAATGTTGTTACATGTCTTTCATTCGCGAGCTCAAGTAATGGTACAAGGTTGGCGAAATTCGATACTTTTAATAGGGAACTTATATTTCTAAAGGAATTAGACAAAAACTGACCTAAGCGTCTGGAGCTCGATTTTAAAGAAAAATCGATTGGTGAAATCCCTATTTTTATATCTTCCTTAATAAAAGAGATACAGAGCGTTTTCTTAAAATGTGCAATTTTTAAAAACCCTTGTAACTTTTTTATTTGTAAAGATGCTTGATTTATATAAAAACTATATTAGGGCGCTTTTTCACGCAGAATCCTATGCTCTATTTTTTTCTTTTTTTAAACTCCTATTTTTTGAGATATTATCAAGATTTGTGTTTTTTTATATATAACACCCTATATATTTTTACACTATGGAAAAGCATATAAAATTACCTTTAGAATGATATAACACACTTGATATTTTGTTTAAACAATTTTTAAATTATTTGTTTTTCTTCATTTCACATTATTTTAAGATGGCTATGGATGGTGGTAAATAAGCAAATAAAAGATTTCAACAAGGCAGAAAAAAATTGTTTTAATATTAAATTAATTAAACAAATAACAATCCACGTAGAAGGTTTTTGAGTTGATCAGACTGGAGTTTATTTTGACCCTTCGATGAGTTTTTGTTTATATATAGCAGATATTTGCTTGTTAGCCCCTAAGACTTTAAGGCTTTATTATACGCTCATCGCGATATTCAGTTATTAACAACCCTCTTCTTTAATTTCGTCACCAGATCAGTAAGTAGGAGTATAAATCACAAGTATGGTTTCCTCACTGTGTTCGCTTTTAGCTTTCTTTGGAAAAACTTCAATAACGATTTTTTAAATACTTTGCTTATAGAGGGGATGGTGTCTATCCGGAATGCGGAATAGATTATTCCAGACCACTTGGCATGGATCCATTAATAGTTGCTATCCTTTCTTCTCTTAGTTTTCATGTTCCACGATATTCTTCCCCCTCCCTTTCATAGGATATCACCTTCTAGGCAATTCTAGACATAAACCGAATACAAAGGAAAACTCCGGAATTTACGTAACGGTTTGCGGTGACTGCGATAAAACCTATTATTGAATAAACGAAATGGGCCATAAGCACCAGATTCCATTACCGCTATGGAAGAATTTAATCGTCATGTGGGGCACAACGTATAGACGAAACCGGGCATAATATTAAATTAGACAATTTAAAATTAATTAAGAACATAGCTTTGCCACCAGAATTAAACGCTTACGATGCCATTTATATGAGAAAGAATGCAAATATGTCAAACAGGCTAAAGGTCCACTTAGTCACTAATTTTTGGAATACAGGCAAGGATATAGAGGCTGTAAATGGGAACATACATTGCAAAACGTAATTTTCGACATGATTCAGAACGCAGCATTTATTTCTTTATATGTCTCTGTACCTCCCATCTTTCGCAACATAATAGCATTTGCAAAAATATATTTTATGTAGAACGCGTGTAGTTAACCAATGGGGTTTGTGGAAAAACACAGAACTCAAAAAAAGACGTTTTGCAATGCACCTCCTCAAATTTCTTAGAGTAGGAGTAGAATAAGGTAAGAAAAAGATTTTAAAATATTTTTCTCGCATTATTCGTTTGGACGGTGCAAATTTAGCCAAAAACAACAATGCTAGCTGAAACGGAAGTATTTTTTATACTCTTAAATTCGTCATTTTTTAGAATATTCATTAAAAATAACCAACTGTTCTGTATGGTACGAAACTAAATCAAATCTAAGTATACCATGAAATGCAATTACATAAGTATGTAGATACTTTCCATACATCTGTTCGTATACGTAACAGTTACATTAGCGCTACGCCAATTGGATATTATCGTACAGTAAATATCGCTATTTGAGATCTGGCCAAAGTACGAAAATAAATACGATGCAGAATACACATGTAAGTGAAACGTCATAGTGATTAATAACATAACCCTGCGTTACGACACAATACCTTAATAAAACTCTATAATTACAACAAAACCAATGAAGGCTGTTCTTTATTGTAAACTTTTATCGCGACGCGTTGCACATCATTACAGAGTTTTGCGAGGTTGTGCTTCAACGAGTGAACCGACTGTCAAAGTAGAACAAGGATGGCTAAAAGGAACAACCGGTAAAGATTATGACGGTAAAACGTTTTACAAGTTTCTCGGAGTACCGTACGCTAAGCCACCTATTGGACGATTGCGATTTAAGGTAAATAAATTAATCTAGTTCGATATACACTATTGTCCATGAGATTTGATCGCATGCCTTGTAGCCACCACAAGTTGCGGAAAAATGGGACGGCATACGAGATGCAACGAAAGATGGTAGTGAATCTTATTCGAGAGATTTTTTTAAAGGTGTAGTAGGTTCAGAAGATTGCTTATTCTTGAACGTGTACACCCCAAAGGTAGTGCGTTAAAAGTACCCGTACTTCTTCCATGCTATAAAAAAACATATTGTAGTTGCCCGAAATTGGTGCGCCATTAAAACCAACAATGGTGTGGATTCACGGTGGTGGATTCGTTTGGGGTTCGAATAATTCACAAATGTACGGGCCAGAATTTTTAATAACAGAAGATGTTGTTATTGTAGCTATAAATTATCGATTGGGCGTTTTAGGTGAGATAATCAGTAATGCCTTTAGATAAATTCCAAACTTCCCTTATAATTTCAGGTTTCCTATCTCTAGAGGACCCAGATTTCGAAGTTACTGGTAATGCTGGTTGTAAAGATATGGTCATGGCTTTAAAGTGGGTACAAAACAATATAAAACATTTCGGAGGAAATCCTGAAAATGTTACCATATTTGGGCAGAGTGCGGGCGGTGTTGCGGTACACCTTCTGGTTTTATCCCCCATGGCTAAAGGTATATAAAAAAAAACATATATTCTTGTTTTCGTACTAAATTTATACAGGTCTTTTCCATAGAGCTATAGCACAAAGCGGATGTGCTTTAAATACTTGGTCAATGTGTAAACCATTTAAAAATGATCTTATGCAAATTTTAAAGCTCCCCAATGATAATGAAACGATCACTCTAAAACATTTACAAGAGTTGCCAGTAGAAAAGCTTTTTCAAGCGCAAGAAAAAATAAGAGATGTAAGTTGAAGACGGAGCGAGTCGTTTGATAAAATATTACCTTTCAGCGTTTTTATCCGCAATTTATACGTTCCATTGGTCCAACAATTGAGAAAATATCTGTCGCTGATGGTGGATTTATTGACAAACATCCATTAAAAACAGTCATCGAAGGAGATTATGCTAAAGTGCCGATTATGATGGGTTATACTTCAAGGGAAGCATTTTTTCTTATGACCACATCAGGAAAGCAAGCCAATACAGATAAGCTGTACATAGATTTTGAAAGATATGTTCCAAATTTTTTAAACATACGAATCGGTAGTGATTTGTCGAAACAAATCGCCAACCAAATTAAAAAATTTTATTTCGGCGATGATACGTTGACTGTAAAGCACATGGATAAATATTATTTGGTAAAATGGAGATATTTAAAAAAATATAAACACAATAATTTTGCGAACCCTTTTAGATGCAAAGTGATGGTATTTTTGTACGCGGAGTTTACAGTAGCATAAAGAATCATGCCGTATCATCAGAACCAGTATTTTTATACAGATTCTCGGTCGATGCTTCTTTAAACTTTTATAAAATACTTCGTCAAATTGATATTCCAGGTATAAATCACTACACCATTAATTGTTACAGAAATCCATTGCATACGTGTATTTTTAGGTGCTTCTCATGCTGATGATGTATGTTACTTGTTCAAAAGCTCGTTCGTTACTAGCATACGTCCAGATAGTGTTGAAGATAAGACTATTAGAAGAATGGTGAAGTTGTGGGCAAATTTTGCTAGAAATGGAAACCCAAATCCAATCGAAGATGCCATTTGGAAACCTACTACAAGAGATGAATTACATTTCTTGGATATAGGAAGCGAACTAAGTTGTAGCGTGAATCCCGACCATGAAAGAATGGTGTTTTGGGACGAGATTTATAAATCGAATCCGTTAACAGCTAGGCTTTGATTTTTAAATATGTGTATCATAATTGATGTAAATATTTTTGAAAATAACAAAGGAAAACATTAGAAATTTATGTTTCGCAATTTAATATTCCCTAAGTAAAATAATTTGTAAATATTCGCACTAAGCCTGCTTGCTGAAGATCATTTTTTTGGCAAGATATTAAAATTGAAACCGATTTTAATTAGTTGATAAGGCAAAAGTAACATGCACAATCTTTGTTGCAAAAGCGTTCATGTACAGTAGGTTCGATAGTATTTATATCATGGAATTATCGTCATACCATTAATCGTTTCAGCTACTATTTTGTAAGAATATTGGCTAAAAGAGGCTCAATCATTCGATTGTATACGGTGTTGGAGCTTGTGGATTGCAAATCAAAGAAAAGCACGTAGAGCCACCTCCCAAGAAGAATTTCTTTCGAAACTCTTGGCTGCGCAACACCTGCTTCAATCGGCAACACTTTTAGCACAGCACTGGTGGTAGTATAAGCATTTTTGATATTAATAAACATTATTTTGAAAATAAAGAGTCTTTAGAAATCTTCTGAAGAAGCTGACAGCATGGTCAGCGAAACGTCAAGTAAAATATTAACTACACGACATCACCCGAAAGAGATTTCTACTATGGATTACGGTCGTGAAAGCCTACACTCAACTTCCTCGTGTATTTTTTGTCAAATACAGTGTACACGAGATGAAACGCAAATACACGAGAGAATCGAAGACTTGTCCTTAATCCCGCGTTTACGTTGCTACCAACCGCCACTTTATTTATTAACTAATAATAATTATTTAGAGATTGATTGTCACGAATAATTTTTTATTTTTTTAAATTTAAATGGTGGGCATATAAACGTAATGTTTCGCATCCTAAAATCTAAAATTAGTGACTCTTTAAAAATAATGTTATCTGGATTCGGGTAAATACTTTCAAAACTAAATTTTATCTGTAAAATAATTTATTTTACTTGTGCACTCTCATCTTACAAAAAATGCACGTAGAATAGTTTGATAAACGCTTCATCATGTATGTAAAGGTGCTATGTATTTTGTACCTTATCAGGCAGGATAATATGTTAGATAATGTAATATAGTCTTATTACAGAAATAATATAACGTAGTTAAATTGGTCATATACGGATCAGTTATTAAGTCGAAAGGCTATTAGACACAATTTGATTGTACATTTGTTGCTCCTAATATGGTAATTATTAATATCGAACAAGGGTGTTTAAAGGGAAAGACAGGGGTGGATTATAACGGAAAAAAATACCATGCATTTCTAGGCATTCCATACGCTAAACCACCCACTGGCGAATTAAGATTTAAGGTAAGAATATTTTGTATCATTGCTGGAAAGTAAAAATTAGATAATCACTTACAACGGTGATTTAAAAAAAAGCTTTATTATTGTACGAGTATTTATTTATCAAATATAAAGTAATTCATTGACATGATAAGCTGATATTAGAACACAGTTTGTATAAGGAATATTGCACAAAATTGCATTGAACCTCTTTTAGTTTACTTGGTTTTCAACTGGAGAAAGACTATAAAATAAAAGACGCAAATCATGTTAAGTATTTAGGTTATGCTATATCTTAAAAAGTGAGTGAAAATTTTCCTGAAAATAGGAGGCGATCTTTTTACCTCCTAATTTTACCCCTATGGGTGAAATAAAAATAGTGATAGTTAAACTACACGAGACTAAGTTCTTCGTAAATAATTTTTAATTAATGTTTTAGTATGTGTCCGTATTTTCTTTATTTTTTAACTTTAATTGTCTTCTATTTAGTTATAGCATTTTTTAAAGATGTTGGATCAATTCTACACAAAGATTTAAATAAACAAAAACAAATAATGTATTGCTTATGCTCTCCTCATCTGCAGTGTTATTTAGAGTGACGCTGTGTGTGTACACTTTGCCCAGAATTCGCCAACTCATCAGGCCGTGGCTTTAATTTTGTTTTCTAAATGTTTACGCACAAATGGTACACGCCTTCGTAACGTTGTCTGGCTCGGTAACGTAAAATTTGTGTATTGCTTCCAAAATGAAATAAATTATCCGTTGCTTAATAAAGTAAACGGCAGATTACAAACAATCGTAGTTACACATAAATCATGCATAAACCGGTTCCGACATACTCCTGTTTTGTTATTATTGTGCCTTGCACTTCCCACGTGGTTTTGGCAATGTGTTTTTGACCAACAGTAGAGATATATCGCAAACGAAACATTTTATTTTTGCGCCATCGTATATTAAATCCGGGACACCTTTAATAAACTCATTCACTTTATCTGAAAAATGGTCGTTTCCTTAATCCATTTATCGACGACATTTTATTACGTATAACGTTTATGCAGCACTTCGCTACGCTCGCATTCAAACGTGCTGCCAAACACGTACTGGATACGTTACTATTGCAATAAGATCGCTTGCGCATATATTACCCGAACGAGCCCTCCCATACCGACGCCTGTGAAGCGCACGGAAAATGGCGGACTTTATTGGAGAGTAAAGTTCGCCACTTTCGGTTCGCCTGACGTTATTAGCAGAGACTAGACAGACTCGTGTTTTGTCGATTCTCGGAGAAACCAGCAGGCAACACGAACCCATTCTTATTAGGCGAATAAACACGAGTCTGTCTAGTCTCCGCTAATTTTGTGAAGCGCACGGAAAGTGGCGAACTTTACTAATTAGTCGAAAGAGAAGGCTGGTCTGTAGTTTCGCAGTAGCCGATGCATTATTTCGGAAAATACAGCATAAAGGACATTCATCCCCGTTCCAAATATTTATTATTACGTTCGATATAATTTTCTTGAAACGTTGTTTTACTCTATACATTACTAGGTTTTCTTAATCAATACCGAGGATGGTTTAATTAAGAGGGATAATTTAATTAAGAGGGTATTTGCATGAAAAGGTGTTGTTTCCCTTGACTATGCAAATATATCTAGCAACTAAATTATTGATTAAACATTATTTATGAAAAAGTCCGTATTACATATCGGAAGTATGTAGATTTCTGTTGCATAAATTATCAAAGAATTACCGAGCTTCGATTTATTGTATTTTTTATTTTTTTTTATTATTTACTGTATTTAATTTGGAAAAGATGGTGCGTATGTAATATTTAAACAAGGGCTCCGTAAATGTCACAACTTTTCATTTTTAACGCAGCTGAGTTTTGGTATTCCGACCACTTCTCAAGTGTTTTAAGGTTCATTGTCTCTCATCAGTGTACGGCACTGCAAGTCACCCTGGACCTACCTTCCTCCCGTAATATCGCACGTTAGTGCGATGCTTTGTGTCTGATATTCCCTTTCATTAATATCTCTTTTTAAACTGTAGTGAATTTCTTAATTTTCTTTTTTTTTATCTTTGTTCTTTGTTCATTAATATGTCTGGTTTTTAATAAATAATCTGTTTTTTAAAGATTTTGAATGTTTTTTTTTATTGGAATTGAATTTACTCCATTGTACAATGCATAATTGGTAACTCAACGTAAAATCTGTTAAATTGTTTAAAATTATATCTTCGTGGAATAACGAAAAAAATATCAATTTTATTATTTTTTGTTACTGATAAAAATGAAAGCACTACAAAATTGTAATTAGCTTACTGTAACCGACATTATACAGCTCTCGATATTGATTCCCATTTGACGTTTTATGAAAAACCAAATTTCCGTTTTAATTTCTGTATCCAATTTTAATTTCATTACCTTAGGCACCGCAACCTTTGGAAAAATGGCACGGTATCAAGGATGCAACAAGAGACGGAAATCCATGCTATTCGAGAGATTTCATAAAAGGCTTGATGGGTTCAGAGGATTGTTTGTTTTTAAACGTTTTTACGCCAGCGGTAAACCACCATCAAGAAACTTTAAGTATTTGTTAACTACAGTTTCAGATATCATAGTTACCAGAAGAAAGCCGTCAATTGAAACCTGTAATGGTATGGATCCATGGCGGCGCATTCACCACCGGTTGTAACAAAACGGAATTTTATGGTCCTGAATATTTGCTTACGGGAGATGTGGTCGTTGTTAGTATAAACTATCGAACTGGAGTTTTGGGTAATGTCATACGAGAACGTGCATGCACCGTGCACGAACTTATTAATTTAATATGCTTATTACCATAGATGCCGGTTTCTCCTTCGCATCAGAGTCGTCCCCTTTGTAGTTCCTAATTCTAATAAAGTAACGCTAAACAAGAAATTAATAATAAGCACCTCCTTGAAAGTTATAATTTATAAATAGACTTGCATATTATCAGGCTTTCTGACTCAATCTTCTCATATCGTAAAACATCAAATTTAATGTAAAATTACCTCACAACAATCTTCCGTATTACTTTAGGTATATCTCAATGTAATTTCGTAAATTAATTTTCGTTCGTAAGATAGTCATATTATTTGTCTAGAATGTATATCTTGTGTGCACAGTTGTGTGGTGCAATTTAGAATGGAATCTGCATTCCTGCACCATGTTGCATTTTGCTACTTCTAAAACAAAGGTATCCGTTTGTTTTTCATCGTCAATGTAATTTTTGGGTGGAAAACTAAGATTATCAAAAGTGGAAATATAAGATTATCATAATTTGCTTCGAAGCAATCCCTATCGCGATTAATAAAGAAGGGAGTTGACGATAAAATTAATTTCTGATTTTGAGTTTATTTGTCCTGCTGATCGTACTTCCAGTTTGGAGGTGTTTCCCATAAGAATTACATTTGCATTTCGAAGTTGTAGTCATCTGCGGTGGTTATTCCAGGAAGAATCACGTAAACATAGTATTGGATGACTGATTAAACCAAAGATACTTGGGTCGTACGGTTTATAATAAGAATTAAAAAATTTCCAAATTCATTGTCTTGTTATAACCTCAAGAACCTTCTAATGTGTATATGGTGTGCGTAAATTATTCCATAGCTTCGTTACTATCGGCTCATCGCCGTAGGATGAAGCGCAGTTAATTGTTTCCCAACATGTGAATGGCATCTAAACCATAAAAAAAGCCCTGCTATTTGAGACTGGGAAGAGACGAATGCACATTAATTTAGCCACAGGAAAGTGCGAGTCTTTTTACTACTGGGCCGCTAAACCTTTCGATTAATTTGGAAAATTCTGTTATGGCGACTCAAAATAAATTTGCGAATTAAAGATACGAAGAGAGGGTAGGAGGCCAAGCAACTCTTTTACCTATCTTATCTTGTAGTTTGAAAAACCCTAGCGACAAGTTACATTGTCTTCTATTAAGAATGTAATGCTTGGAATGTACGTTCCTCGATAGGAAATACAACTCTTTCGTTATATTGAAAATTTTTACTATATAATCTCTGTTATACAGCAGCAAAGTAATTTTCCAACACTAAAATCAATCTCGATCACAATGCAAAGAAGGAGCAACAAGAGCAGCCGCATAACTTATGTATTTGTATTTATTATTTTGCTTTAGGTTTTTTGGCTATGGATGATATTGATGTGGATGTTCCTGGAAATGCAGGATTCAAAGATATGGTTTTGGCTTTGAAATGGGTTCAGAAGAATATTAAAAAATTCGCTGGCGATTCAGATAACGTCACTATATTTGGGGAAAGTGCCGGCGGCGCAGCAGTACATCTATTACTTTTTTCCCCACTGACTAAAGGTACTAATAAAACATTGCAGACTGGCGCCTTGTCTTTTTGCAAAAAAAACTGTATGATTTGAAATTTTCGATAATTGAGAAATTGTGAATTAAGTACGTTACTGTTTATTGAAGTTGTAGCATCAAGAAGAAATGTAAATAAAATAATGAACAAGTAGATGAAAGGTGCCCCAGAGTATATTTACCAATTTATCTAATATTTCCGGTATATACAAATATTTATCATATTTCACTTATGAGATTATATGTATTATATACTATAGTATACTTTATATTATACTTTATTAATATACTATAGACTATTTCATGAAACGCGTTAGTTAGAAATTGATGATGTTATTAGAGATGGCGATTTTTATTGGCAGGCAGCGGCGCAGACCGTACAAGGTCGGCTGATGTTATATGTACATTGCCGTTCAGAGAAGTTCGGTCGGTTGGTAAAAAACATGAAAAGGTTACAGAAACAAACGAAATGCAATTTTATTGTATGTACAGGTAAAAAAGACAAAAATAAATAAATAAAAAGTTATTCTGGCCTAATATAGCATACTGAACATTATTTTTTTTTTTCATCGAAAAAACCTCCTTTGCTGTTAATCACCGCTCGAACTATTCTAGGCATTCTTTCGATAAGTTTTGTTAAAACGGATTGTGGAATATTAATTCATTCATGTTGCAGAATATTCCGTAAATGTTCTTGTGAAGTCGGGCTAATTTTTCGGATCCTCCTATCCAGTTCATCCCACAACAAGTCTTCAAAGGTTTCAAATCTGGGCTTAGTGGGGGCCATGTCATTACTTTCAGGGTGTGCTGTTCTTCTTGCTCCTTTAGATAGTTCTTACACACTAACGCAGTGTGTTTTGGGTCGTTGTCATGCATGAATGTAAAGTTACGGCCTATTATACGCAATCCTGATGGCACTGCATGATTCTGGAGTATTGCAAAATGATTTTCCTTCCTCATTACACCCTGCACTCTGCATAAATCTCCCGTCCTAACAAAGGAGAAACATCCCCACACTAACACAGAACTACACCCTTGGTTCACTGTAGGCACAATGCAGTTCGGGATCACTTTTCGGTTTTAGATTTTCGGACATAAACTCGTCGATTTTGCCCAAAAACCTCAAACTTTGACTCGTCACTCCAAAGCACGTGTTTCCAATCATCTAACGATCAATCTAGATGAGAACGGGCCCACTGTAGCCGTTTTGCTCTGTTGCCCCGACGTAATAAGGGTTTTCGAATGGCAATGCGTCCATGAAGGTCCGCTTGTTGAAGTCGACATTTTACCGTACTCGCCGAAACTTGTTCTTCACAGCCGCGATTGACTTCGGCTGCTATTTGTGGCGCTGTTAATTTTCTATTGCGTTTGCTTAATAATACAATTCTCAAATCTTCAGCTTTTGTTGTTTTACTAGATGCTCCGGGACGAACACGATTTTCTATAGTTCCAGTTGTCCGATATCGCTTTATGATGTCATTTACTGTTGAACTTCTCATATTTATTTTTTCAGCAATTTGTCGCCCCGAATATTCTTCTTCAAACAGCGTAATAATGCGTGAACGTTTTTCTACACTGGTAGGCTTGTCACGTGCCATTTTAAAGTAAATTTTCTTAAAACTTTCGCGCAAAAACGACAGATGCACGCCAACACACGTTTAACAGTAAAATGAACCAAATTTATATCTTTACGCCTGTGATAAATAAACAAGAATGATACTGCGGTATCTTTCCTAAATGTATTGTTCGTTAATAATCCCCAAACGACCCGTTTCAAAAGATCGGTACTTCCGAGAAATTCTTGGAATGATAATAAAAGGGACTTTATTGTGGTTGTCGCAATATTTCTACTTTACATAATAATTTATGGCTTTAATCCCTTAGAAAAGAGTGTACGTTTAATATTTTTCTAATTTTATGTATTAATAATTGTATACAGTGTGATATGATAGATTTTTATTGTGTGACCGAACTTCACTGAACGGCAGTGTATATGTTACATGTGTACATAAATTAGTTTGCTGGCGCCGCTTTTACTGCGTAGATGAAACCAGCCGTGTACTATAAAAATGATGCGTAAACGACAGCACAGATTGCGTGGAATACACGAGATCAAAAAATACATACATCGGTATTCGCTTTTAAAATATCATAGCGGTTCCGTAAAATGTGATGCTTACAATATGATCCTTATAGTTTCCAACGAACAACAGTGTAAACGGCATGTCGAATCAGCGAAACACGGGGAAAATGTAAAAAAATGATATACCATACCGGATTTTCGCGAAAGATTTTATGCTCATGTTAGGTGTTTGTAACATCCCACAAACAAAATATATGTTGAATAAATTTTTCTGTTTCTTTTTCTAGCTGATACAAATACATAAATTTCAAAATGTTCCCTTTATTCTTTTTTTACATCTTTTATAGGTCTGTTCCATAGGGCTATAGCTCAAAGTGGTTGTGCTTTACTTCCATGGTCAGTGGCAAAACCGTGTTATAAAGAACTTGCCAAAGCATTAGATTGTCCACATACCGACGAAAAAATGATTTTGCGCTTTCTACTAGGATTATCCGTTGAGAAACTACATGAAGGACAAGAAAAAATGGGTGATGTACGAGGGACTTTCAATAATTAACGAGACATATGGTTGTAAACAAAAAAATGTTTTATTCGATGAGAATGAAACTCGTACTATTTTTTAACGTAATCTCCATTAATATTTGGTAACTTGTCCTATCGCTTTGGAAGCTTTCTAATTCCGATGGTAAAAAATTCTTAACCTTGCCGATAGATCCCACATGTGTATAGCTTTGAACGAGTGGATGTGCCAACACCTCCCAAATTTTAGATGATCTCCCGCGTTTTCTGTTGTACGTTGTTCTTCTAAGTAGTCACAAAAAATTGAACCTCGAGAGTCCCTGAAGGTCGTTAACATTGCTTTATCTCAATTTTGAATTTTTTCCTCAAATCCGAATGTTCGGTCTAAAAAATCATTACCTTTTGTTAAAAACTATTATTTATGTTCATAATAAATACGAACACAGGTGTTTATGGACTCCAGTCAACCCTCTTACACTTCCCATCTCGAACATTCTTCCAACACTAACATTCCATAAATCAGCAATTGTCGCGAATCTGGTTCTTTGGAATGATGAATGCACTTGTTCTAGCCGGTTTGAACTGTTCTTCAGTTTCGAATAATTTTTATTGGATTTTGTTGGTGCATCTGGGAACACTTAAACTGTTAATTGTTGCTTCGCGTCGTACGCATCAAATTATGCGGAATTGATAGGCCACAGATCTTTTTCACACACACAAGTGTTTATGCAGCGACGAATGTACTGCACAGTATCGATATTTTTTGGAACAACAACTGGTTTTGGTTGATCTTCACGACGTAAGCACGACCACGACGAAATTCATTATGAAAAGTTGAACGAAGTGATTTGGGGCATTGTTGTTGTGGTAGGTTTAAAATTGTAAGAAATCATCCAATGAAAACCACGCGAAATTTTCATTTTTTCACAACTCTAGTACCTTTCCCACTATTGCAGTTTGTCTCGTTAATTAGTGAACGTCTCGCGTATAAATAATGGTTTTATAGTTTTTATTTTTACTAATTGTTAATCTACCTTATGCTGTTTTCATTTTAGGAATTCACAGCAAATTATGTACGTCTAATTGGGCCAGTTATAGAAAAATCGTCGGCGTACGATCAACCATTTTTAACAAAACACCCGCTGGAGATTCTTTTAGAAGGAGACTACAACAAAGTTCCATTAATGATGGGGTACACATCAAGAGAAGGTTTATTCTTTGATATGGTTGGCCAGACAGTTGAAAGTGAATCGGACGTTGATTTTGAAAAGTACGTACCAAACTTCTTTAAAGTGGATCCTGGAAGCGATTTATCGAAATCAATTGCGGATAAAATCAAAGCTTTTTATCTAGGAAATAATTACGTGTTGCGTAATGTTAAAGATAAAATATGTATGGTAAGAGAATAAAGTAGAGACGACATTTTAATTTTTAAACTTACATATGTTCTATAGTTGCGAACTGACACTACCTTTATGCGCGGTATCTATAGCAGCGTCAAGCACCATGCTGCTACATCATCAGAGCCAGTATTTTTCTATAGGTTTTCAGTCGATGCTGGATTAAATATGTTCAAAAAGATGTTCAAAATCGATTCTCCCGGTAGGTTAATGTCATAACTTTAATTTAGACGAGGTAAAAACTATATTCATTACCAGGTGCTTGTCACGCTGATGACTTGGGATATTTATTCAAAAACGCTCTTCCCGTTTACATAGAACGCAATGGAATTGAAGATAAAACTATTAGAAGAATGGTAAAACTTTGGACAAATTTCGCAAAAACCGGAGACCCGAATCCAATCGAAGGCGTAACGTGGAGGCCTGCTTTTCAAGACGAAATTAATTTCTTGGATATAGCGGAAACATTAACTATGGGAGAAAATCCTGAAAACGAACGAATGAAGTTTTGGGACGACGTGTTTGCTTTAACTCCTCAAACTGCTAAGTACTGACGAAGACGGCGAATATTGATATGTAGTTTAACTGTTGTTACAACTATTTAAAGAAAAGTAGTATGCCTGGAATTCAAAACAAATGAATAAATTATTAAGTGGCTACTAATTTTGTTTTTAATTTCAGTTCCAGTTACCGTTAAGCATTAACCATACGTCTTACAGGCTTTACGATATCTGTACGATGTTTTTTATTTCGTAACCATGCAAATTTCACCATTAGCTTTAATATATAATATTTATGTAAATAAACTATTCAGTAACGGCGTTTTTATTGTAGAAATGTCTTTCGGGTGATGTCGTGTAGTTAATGTTTTACTTGACGTTTCGCTTTCAGTCTTTAGAAATCTTCTGAAGAAGCTGACAGCATGGTCAGCGAAACGTCAAGTAAAACATTAACTACAATATATCACCCGAAAGACATTTCTACTATGGATTACGGTCGTGAAAGCCTACACTCAACTATTGGAGTTTTATTGTTGTGCTGCATAATATACTCAGAATTGGTAGATCCGCACACCACGGTATAAACGGACCTTATTTTTTGGATCGAAATTTAAACCGAGACACTTCTTTGGAAATTTTATAAAATTTTTTTATTAATATTTTGTGCCAATTCTGCATATTTCCAACAAGATGGCCGTCCGGCTCATAATTTCGTAACTGTACGAGACTTGATCATTTGGGGTAAAAATAGATAGAGAGAAATGATCTCAATCGTTGGCCATCCCGCAGTCCAGATCTGCCAATTTTAGATTTTTTCTTTGAAAAAGGCTCAAGTAACTTATGAAGCGCACAATACAGGCAGCAATACGACAGCAATTACATCTTCAAGAAATACACAAAAGCTATAACGAGCTTAGGATTCCAGTTGAGCTGTGTGCTAATGAAGGGGATGCTTTAATTGAATGTTTCAATGTCTTTTTCCTTCTTTGTAACACTTCGAGCTTTGTTTAAATAATTGTTTTCGGTTAGAAACTTCTCGTGACACGCAATATTTAGCTACACACAAAGTAATGCTGGATTTTGATGTTTGAGGACAAGCGAGACTGAGAAATCAAAAAAAAAATTTTCTCTTTGTGATTCAATCGGGGGACATGCTGTATAAAATAAATAATTTTCAAGTTTATTACTGTTTAATAATGTTACGAAAAATTTGGTTGGAAACAATGTATTTACAAAATTTTCGTAAAACTTAAGAAACAACTTGTATATTTTATAATGTAACTAAGAAACATTTTAAAAAAACATGCTTGCCGCCGAATCATAGTCCGACAAGTTTTTCATTAACATCGTAAATATGTATAGCCTTCAATCAAGTAGGTGATATGCAACTTTCCCATCGTTTATATATCTAACGTGTTGTTCACCAATTATTCTGCTTCTAATATGAAAGAGATAATTGTGGAAGTTAATGAGGGACTATTGCGGGGGAAAGTGTCAGTGAATTATAAAAATGGCAATTTTTACAGTTTCTTTGGAATACCTTACGCATTGCCACCAGTAGGGAAATTACGTTTTCAGGTATGGTATGAATAGAGCGAGTACGTAACATTATATGCATATTTTTAAATTTACTGTTCTGGAATAATTTTGTAAGATTTTTAGACGTAAATTTAGCTTTACTTTTCTACTAAAAAATAAAGGGATATAGTAGGACAGAAAATTATTAAATTTTTATTATTAATTAATTAAATTAAATTAGCTACAAGTTCATTTTGCTGTGCGGTATGCAACCTAAAATGTTACAGCGACTACAACATTGCATACTTGTACTTGCCTACTTATTGCGTGACTGAAAAATAGTTCCCTTCCTAAGCAATTTATCGAGCTTCTTCAACCAAAAATTATTCGAGAGACGAGTCCTGCGTAACATAATTAATTAATTAATTTAATTTTTTTCTATCCTCTGCATATATTATCGCGTTTTTTGGATGCCTCTCTTACTAATTCATTTCAACTTTCTTCAACATCCCTTGATGTAAACGCGCCAGATCTGCCATGGCTTCCCAAACGGAGGAAGTCCTATTCGAGGCGCGCGAATGTTTCGGCATTAAACTACTTAAAATTAGATGAAAATAGAACGCAACAATTGACAATTTTAACGAGGAAGAACACATGAACAGGGATTACCGATTGAATTCCTCGGTCTTATCAGTAATTTGAATTGGGAGTGCCATGTTGAAGAGTTTTATTCTATCCGGCGGATAAAGCAGGTAGCTACCTACGAAGGCGCAGGAACCGCTTACGTTGCAAACTTTCACAGTAGATTTGGGGACCTTCAAGTGCTGGGAGAGCCGTTTTGAAGATGCAAAAAGCTGCTATTAGAGCTCCTAGCGGAGACTCCAGTACAATTGCAAGAGCTTATTTGAATCGCATAATAAACTTACTTTTTCACTCCTTGTTTATACATACCTGCGCAAGTTTTTATTAAGTGGTGACTCCTATAAGTACAGCAATAGAATTTGTTGATTCAGATTGCTTTGCTAGCGTTCAAGTGTTGAGGTTGGTCCTTCGGGGGATAGATGTTGTTACGAACTCTAATAGTGTGTAATTTTCAAGAATATTTTATTTGTTTTTCATCTTTTCTCTACCTGTATGAGTAATATTTCATTTAATATTTTTATATGCTTTATTATCGTTAATCTTGTGTTATTACCTATATTTGTACATATTCTTATCCATTGTATTTATTTTTATCAGTATATATTGTATATGCGGCATAATGAAAGAATCTGCTAAAATTGCATTTTAAAATAAAATATATAGACGCGCTCTAGCCGCAGATTTAACTCCGCGCTTTGTATTCCGATACGGCAGCGAGCCGAGTACACTACCGTTCATATATTTGGGGACGACTAAGAAAAACTCCGAAAAATTCTACCGCAGCCTCAGGCAAAATTCCTCTTAATCCCTTTTATGGGGTTATAAACGTAAACTTGAAAATATTGTCGAATATTTCCACAAAGGAATAACGTGAGATTCATAGAACACTTACTACAACAAATAAAGCAGATATCGTCTTGTATTTAAAATAAAATCGATCTTGATGATTGTAGTTTAGTTTAAATTTAAGCATCGTAATAAACGGGTGGTGCTGAAATGGCAAAACGAAAAGAAATTTCCATCGAAACGCGTTCTGCTATTACTACTTTACGTAATGAAGGATACTCAATGGCAGTTATTGCGAAAAAATTAAAAATATCGAAAAATGGTGTATTTACAACATTAAAACGGGTGGCGGAAACGGGTTCTTTGGTTGATAAGAAACGTTCTGGACGCGAAAAGAAGACAACAGCTGCTGAGGATCAGTTCATGGTTCTTGTTTCAAAAAGAAACAGATTCCTAACGGCTCCGGAAATAACGCAGCAAGTCAATGTTTCACGAAGAAATCCTATTTCGCATTCGACCGTGAAACGAAGATTAATAGCGGCAGGCTTAAAAGGACGAGTAGCTGCCAGAAAACTGCTTTTGAAAGTTCAAAATAAAAGAGAAAGATTGCAGTGGGCACAAGAACACAGACACTGGACATTCGAACAGTGGTGCAACGTGCTGTGGACAGATGAGTTCAAATTTGAAACATTTGGCTCCAAACGGAGGACGTTTGTTAGGCGACAAGTTGGTGAAGGAGTTAGTGAACAGTGTATTTTACCTACAGTGAAGCACGGTGGAGGTAACGTAATGGTTTGGGGCTGTTTTGCGGGAACATCTGTAGGTGATTTAGTAACAATACGGGGAATACTTCGTAAAGAGGGCTATCTCAAAATATTACAAGGTGGGGAACGATTACGAGGTCGAAACTTTACGTTTCAAGAGGATAACGACCCTAAGCATTCTTCTCGTATATGCAGAAACCATCTAGCATCTCTGGAAGAAGATCGTTTAAAAAGAATGATTTGGCCAACTCAATCTCCCGACTGTTGCCTATCAAATTAATATGGGATGAACTGGATAGAAGGATTCGCCAAAGAGGAGTGACTAGTTCACAAGATTTCTGGAGAAAGCTCCAGCAAGCATGGACCGAGATCCCAGCAACATTTTTGAAATTTTTAATTCTAAGAATGCCACGAATATGTACCGCAGTAATTAAGTCAAAGGGTGGACATATACACGAAAAATCCGTATAGACCTAATTATAATTAGTACAACATTTCTTTTTGGAATATTTTTAGTTCTGTATAGTGTACTCAATGTACAGAAGTAAATTAAATTACAAATAACTTTTTGTTTTTATTCGAATTAAAAAAAAAACTGTATTTTTTAATCCTCCCCAAATATATGAACGGTAGTGTACATCTCTTCGCCGGTCATATATCGAGGTCCGCTAACTAATGTTACCAACTTAATAGTGTTACTTTAATTCTGATCGAAAAGAAACATTCGATGTTAGGACACTTTCCCCTGATTACTAGGTTAGCAAATTCCTTTAAATCAACTACGGTATTTATGGTGGCAACAAGACGGCGCATCGGCTCACAGAGCGGCAATTGTAATGGAAAGTTTTAAAAACGTTGGATTGGAAATAATAGAGTAGTTCAATAATTGACGAGATCTCCTCTGGATTATTTTTTATGGGAGGATGTTAAAAATAATATTTATAAAGTTGATGTCCCACAAAACTTCGCGATAGATTTCGAATGCCTTTGATGCAAATCCTGGAAAAATTGCACAAACGACAACATTACTATCATTTATTGTTACAAATAAGGTGCGATATTTGCAAAAATACACCTTCAATTTGCCATTTGTAAAATATTCCGTTGGTTTTTCAAGATCTAAAAAAGTGGTGCGATGTAGCTATTGTCGTTCTGAATAAGTTGTAAATATCTTGTACTGGTTGTTGTTGTGTTTTGGTTCGAGCTATTTACGAACCAAGTACGGCAAAATACATTTCATGAATGAACAGCCAGATTAATATAGAAGATCGAAAATGGCCTTGAAAATATGTTTTTACTTTTTCTCCACAAGGCCCAATAAGGGTGTTAGAGGTAAAAGAAGAAAATAAACTTTTTTTAAATCTCAAACGTTATTTATCACAGGGCTATTTTCTCCTTGGGTTCATAACAAACACAAAGTTTAACTAATTTGTTTACTTAAGTCTAAGTACTTTAAGTTATTTCATCAACTTCAACAAACAATAATAAAAACAATTCAAAGCAGTTGTTCGAAATTTAGTCTGCGCCATAGTCGTTATCTGAAGGAAGGCCATAGTGCTGACGAATGCGGCGAATGCGATACCTGAAATTGCGCATTTCAAAATTCCCATATCTTCCTAATTATCAATTTTTTTTATGCAAAATTTTTGAAATCAGCTGTTCAAACACAATATGAAAATGAAGTGCTGTAGGTACAGTGACATATTGAAGAATATCCATCGTGATGTCATAGCGTAAACAGAGTCGTCGTCATACCAAAAAAGAGGTAAAGTGCAAGAGTGCAAATAGAATTAAAAGTCAACGTATCTGACTATTACTCCTAAATATGCTTAAATTGTGAAATAATAAATTTGCACCGTACTTTAGAGATATAGTGATTAATCGTAATTAATAGATTCGTCATTAACATTATTATCAGCATTATTATTTATTTTCTGTAGGTACTAAAAATGTATTTCTCCAATGGAGATTATCTCTATATCAAATCCTATTATTGTGTAAGTTCTGTATGTTGACCGCTTATACAAGTAGTTTCTTCGCCTGAAAACAACTTTTTGAAAAAATTCAGAAATTGGAGTATATACATTTACCAGTCTTCGTAAAATTCTAATTAATCTCTGTTAACTGAAGGCTAAAGAATTTTATAACGGTTCAGCATCTCAGACCTGAACGTTGTTAACTAGACTGCAAGATAATAACAACAAATAGGACATAAACAATAGGCAGTACAAGACATACCGAATGCCTAATCGTGAGTAGCAGTTTGATGTTTTTACTGTAAACTTTGCACCTAATGTCAGCACTAAGATTACGTAAAGCAAGTTTTATAGTGTAATAGGGCCCCCAATTTAAAGTTAATTAATATTTCTTTGTTTTTCATACCAAATATGGACGTTGCTAAAAGTCGAACGTAGTAAGTTTGGTAAGCAATATACAGATGTGGACTAGAATCTGCATCTTTTCTTTGGTTTGGGTTTTCCCTCTTTTTCGAATTTTCTTTTTTTCTGGGACAGCCCATACGTTTATCGACATCTCCTTGTAAATATGGGGTTTTCTGAAGACGGTTTTTTGTAGTCTATCTATTGGGGTAAATAGGATGCTGAATATAAAATAACAAAGTAGAATGTCTTTCGGGTGATGTCGCGTAGTTAATATTTTACTTGACGTTTCGCTGACCATCCTGTAAGCTTCTTCAGAAGATTTCTAAAGACTGCTGTTTTTGTCTTTTGCTACTCGTTATATATCCCATTTCTGTTCCGCTTTGCTGATCCATAACCGTTCCGTTCCGCTGAATCGCGTCGTTCGTTGTATGACGACTCCGTAGTGCTAACTTCCACATGTTGCTGATCTTGTATCCGTCTTCGCGATTGAAGTTGTTGGTGTTCTTCATTATTTCTGTAGATTCGCGTATTATCTTCTATATCTATAGAAATAATGAAGAACACCAACAACTTCAATCGTGAAGACGGATACAAGATCAGCAACGCGTGGAAGTTAGCACTACGGAGTCGTCATACAACGAACGACGCGATTCAGCGGAACGGAACGGTTATGGATCAGCAAAGCGGAACAGAAATGGGATATATAACGAGGAGCAAGAGACAACAACACCAGTCTTTAGAAATCTTCTGAAGAAGCTGACAGTATGGTCAGCGAAACGTCAAGTAAAATATTAACTACGCGACATCACCCGAAAGACATTTCTACTATGGATTACGGTCGTGAAAGCCTACACTCAATAAAATAACAAAGTTGGTGATATTTCCGGGAAAGTCGAAAGTGAAATTACTGTCTAGTATACACCAAAATATGGCAGTTCAAAAATGCCGAGATGTTAGGATAGCCGCTTTGAATTGTACGTTAGTAATATCAATGGTTAATTGTAATGCTCTTAAAATTAAAATATAGACTTTGAAGTAAAATGTTTTTAGCCAATTTAAGCTGTTATACGCACTAATAAGTAGTTTATGCGAACTACTAACAATATCAAGATGCCAACGTATCTACAAAATGTTTAGAATCTGTAGAATTTGTAACTACAAACGTTAGAATTTTCGTTATTTTATCAGTAACGACAGCTTTGATAGCACATCTAATACGAACTCAAACATTATTTATGAAAAATTTTGGTTTTCGTTATTTAGATTGATTTTTACGTAGGCAATGCTTCACAACTTTCAGAATCGTAGTTCCAGTATATGGATTGAATTCGTTAAATAAACTTGAAATTCCACTCTGGCGAACGTTTCAATTCGAACAGAATACGAAAATTACACGTATAATATCATTTATTTAATAACTTTTGATAATAAAAATAGGGCTTTTCGATTATTTCGGTGTGTAATTCTTGAAGTAAAGGTGAAGGAAGGTTGATTGTTCAAATTCGAATTCATTCATGTAAACTACTAAAAAGATAATTTAAATTTTTTATGATACATCGTATTGTTTGAAACGAAGATGTTATTTTGTTGACTCAGATATTTAGTTCGAATAAAACCGGAAGTTCCACGATTTAGGTAGAATATATGTATGTCGAGGTCACCATGTATCTTATCTTTATTAGATTTTTCTGTATAAGTATACAATAATGTAGATTTTGCCGAGTCTTTCGGTATATGTATGTATGAACATTGATATTACTTTTTGTTAAAAGCAGTACCTAATAAAGATAAAGTTAACTAAACTAAACTGTATATTTGTCAAGCTTATTAATACAGAAAAATATAGAAAATAATATATTTTATTATTATGTATATGTACATGTTATATATTATTATGTAAAGTAGAAATATTGCGACAACCACAATAAAGTCT
This sequence comes from Oryctes borbonicus, assembly GCA_902654985.2. NCBI lineage: Eukaryota > Metazoa > Arthropoda > Insecta > Coleoptera > Scarabaeidae > Oryctes > Oryctes borbonicus. The sequence goes on along the minus strand of LR736861.1, from coordinate 6,219,598 downwards.
CTTTTATTACCATTCCAAGAATTTCTCGGAAGTACCGATCTTTTGAAACGGGTCGTTTGGGGATTATTAACGAACAATACATTTAGGAAATATACCGCAGTATCATTCTTGTTTATTTATCGCAGCCGTAAAGACATAAATTTGTTTCATTTTACTGTTTAATGTGTGTTGGTGTGCATCTGTCGTTTTTGCGCGAAAGTTTTAAGAAAATTTACTTCAAAATGGCACGTGGCAAGCCTACCAGTGTAGAAAAACGTTCACGCATTATTACGCTGTTTCAAGAAGGATATTCGGGACTGCAAATTGCTGAAAAAATAAATATGAGAAGTTCAACAGTAAATGACATCATAAAGCGATATCGGACAACTGGAACTATAGAAAATCGTGTTCGTCCTGGAGCATCTAGGAAAACAACAAAAGCTGAAGATTTGAGAATTGTATTATTAAACAAACGCGATAGAAAATTAACAGCGCCACAAATAGCAGCCGAAGTCAATCGCGGCCGTGAAGAACAAGTTTCGGCGAGAACGGTAAAACGTCGACTTCAACAAGCGGACCTTCATAGACGCATTGCCATTCGAAAACCCTTATTACGTCGGGCCAACAGAGCAAAGCGGCTACGGTGGGCCCGTTCTCATCTAGACTGTTCGTTAGATGATTGGAAACACGTGCTTTGGAGTGACGAGTCAAAATTTGAGGTTTTTGAGCAAAATCGACGAGTTTATATCCAAAGATCTATAACCGAAAAGTGATCCCGAACTGCATTGCGCCTACAGTGAAGCAAGGGCGTAGTTCTGTGTTAGTGTGGAGATGTCTCTCCTTTGCTAGGACGGGAGATTTATGCAGAGTGCAGGGTATAATGAGGAAGGAAAATTATTTTGCAATACTCCAGAATCATGCAGTGCCATCAGGATTGCGTATAATGGGCCGTAACTTTACATTCATGCATGACAACGACCAAAAACACACTGCGTTAGTGTGTAAGAACTATCTAAAGAAGCAAGAAGAACAGCGCACCCTGAAAGTAATGACATGGCCCCCACAAAGCCCAGATTTGAACCCGATAGAGTTGTTGTAGGATGAACTGGACAGGAGGATCCGAAAAATATGCCCAACTTCACAAGAACATTTACGGAATATTCTGCAACATGAATGGATTAATATTCCACAATCCGTTTTAACAAAACTTATCGAAGGAATGCCTAGAATAGTTCGAGCGATGATTAACAGCAAAGGAGGTTTCTTCGACGAAAAAAAAAATATAATGTTCAGTATGCTATATTAGGCCAGAATAACTTTTTATTTATTTATTTTTGTCTTTTTTACCTGTACATACAATAAAATTGCATTTTGTTTTTGGTTTCGTTTATTTCTGTAACCTTTTCATGTTTTTTACCAACCGACCGAACTTTTCGGAACCGCAGTGTACATAACGTATTAGCAATACTCAGGGGATTAGGGAAATATGAGAACAAAGCAGTGGTAAAGAATCAAGGAGACTTTAGAGAAGGAGGATCGATTATCATGGAATATGTACTTTGAAAGCAATACAGCAGAATAGTTAAAACCTA